>JAFMOC010000089.1:395000-420000 GCA_019802505.1 Corydoras sp. C115 | reverse complement strand
TCTCCAAATTGCCCCATATTGAGGGTGTATGTGTGCATGTCTGTGTGAGTGAGTGTGTGCCCAGCGATAGATTGGCGCCCTGTCCTGGATGGGCATGGGGAACCCCACCGCGACCCTAATATAGGAAAAAGCGGAAGATAATGAATGAATGAATGAATGAGTGCATTGAAGGAAAGAAAATATAAAATCAAGAAAACATAACAAAAATACATAAAAGTAAAAGAAAAGATGAGATGGATAATAAACAATAAAAATAAGGAGCAAATTGTGAATACTATTTAAATATTTAAACTAAGCTAAAAGTACTTTACAAAAAAGTGGCTCCCATAAATTTGCACTCACCAACGTGAAAAATAAATCTTACTAAATAAAATTGTCTTATTAAAAAGTCTTATTTGTTTAGGACTTGTGTGAATAGCTGGTGACATTAGGTCATGTTTATAAAAAATATACAAATTAGTCACAGAGTTTGCCGACATTCAAGCTCCATAACACATGTAATGAGTTAAATTAACATATGGATACCAGAGAGAGTTTCTAATTAACCTAGAAGTACTAAATCACAAGCCAACCTCAGAGCTTAGCAAATGGCTAAGGTCAAAATCATGACAGTGCAACAAAACAAATTTGGCTTCCTTTTTTTTAAAAAAAAAAAAAAAAGAAAGAAAGAAAAAAATCTTGTTGGCAAGGGGATGCATATTAAATATTAGGAAAAAAGCAAAGAAGAGCCTTAATGCATTTTTGAACATGACACACTGCAAATTGCCAATTGTTGGCTGGCAGTCCACACACATCTGATACTTCAAGGCTACACCTTTATATTTTATATAAATATTTTATATAAATATAAACCATTATGTTCTTTGTGCATAAAGACAAAGACTTTAGTTCATTTGTAAGCGTATAACTAAAAATGACACGCTTACTCCTTTAAAATCTTATTTTTATATTATTTAAATATTTTGGATCATACCATTGTACATGAGATCGAACAAAACATTAAGTAGTGGCTGTTTTTCACATGTGCTGGCTTAAGATTCTTATATTCGTCACATGCACACTAATGAGGACCCATAATTACCCAAACATCTCAGTCAACAGCGGCCATTTCATTGCAAATGAGATTTATGTGTTTAGAGTTATTAAGAGTTGGCAGGATAAACGACTTCCTTCCTTTTCATCAAAGCTACAGTTTTATTCTGCAAATTAAAAGTGAAACCAAAATAACTTAAGCTCCACCCTATGGGTTTTTCAGACTGACATTATAGACAAACATTATAGACAAAATTATTAGACGTTATACATCTCATTCATTAGGTAAGATGCATTATATCATACATATCTGTCATATCTGAGCGCAATTTTATGTGAGCCTTAATGTGATCAGTGATGATCAGTTAATGAAAAGGTATTTTAGAGCCTGGTGTTTTTGAACTACTGGAATAATAATCAGATCAAACAAAGAACATGAGCCTCCATAGTGGCCTAGTGTATAGCATGTTTGCTTTTCAGCACTGGGGAGCCATGCAAATCACATGCATTACTGTAAAATAAGGATACTATTATTAAACATTGGATTTGCATAATATGCAGGCAACCTTGCAGTTTTAATCATAAACTTAACTTATCACAAAACGTACACACACACACACCCACCCCAAAAGCAAGTCAGAGTCATCGATGTAAAACGTGTGAAGAAACCTGTAAGCTTCCCGGTGTTAAAGCTGCTTTTTACAGAGGAATAGACGTTCATATCCAAGTAAACCTCTAAAACTGGTTAATATTTCCTGACAACATTTAGTTACGTATTGCAGCACAGCGGGTAGCACCAGATTCTATAAAGCAGTAGTTTGGATGTTTGCCTCTCAGAGATGTAGAACATTGGATGTGGTTATGAAAAATGCGGTGAGCGAGTGTTGAATAGATCACTCAGGTTTCACACCAGGAAAAGCAAAAGCAAAAACAGTCTGCCACCAGATCAGTGGTAAAGTCATGTGGGGAAAAAAGGATTGGTTAACTGCAACTTGGCAGGTTTTATACGTGTAGCTTTCATTTTTACTATATTTCTTCTTGCTTCATTGCAACATTTATCTATGCACTTAGTAGGTTTTCTAAAATTTCATCTCACCCCTACATAAAACGCGTAGTATTAAATCAATGTAAAGTGTAAGGGCTGGACTATTTGGCCGCACGAAAAGTACCGCTGTAAAGCAAAAATAAATTAAATACAACAGCACTGCTTAGGCTTAAATTTATATTAAATTATTTTGCATAACAGGTTAATGGTTAGCGTCAGAGTATAGGATCAGCTATGATACAGGACTCATGGAGCACTGACGGTTAAGGGCCTAGCTCAAGGGCCCACAAATGCAACTTAGGTGGACTAAGGGTTCAAACCTCCAGATTCCTTCAGATTGAAATGCAAACACCGTAACCACAACGCTACCATGCCCAAATAATTTACATTGTTTAATTAATTGTGCAGAGTAGATCCAAAATCTTCTCATCTAACTGCAGACTTTACTATCCATCCATCCATTATCTTCCACTTCTCTATTAGGGTCGTGGGGGGAGTTCCGCATGCCCATCCAGGGGAGAACGTTTCAGGCGCTGGGCAGATAGACCCAGGACAGGGTGCCAATCTATCGCTGGGCACACTCACTCACACAGACACACTCTAAATGAGGCAATTTGGAGAATTCAATTGACTTGATCCATGTTTTTGGACTGTGGGAGGAAACCGGAGAACCCGGAGGAAACCCACGGGGACACGGGGAGAACATGGAAACTCCACCCAGATGGGGATTCGAACCGGGAATCCCCAGCGCTGAGAGGCGAACGTGCTAACCACTAAACCACCGTGCCGCCCCTTTCGGGTTACTAGACACACAATAATATTTAATATTAATAGCATACTTTTATTTCAAGCCAAAACAAAGCTGTGCTCTAATTTACATAAGTATAAAACCACGTGTAGCTTCTCCCTGGTCAGGCATCATAGTGCTTGAAAAGATAAAGCTATTCATCATGAAATAGGTCATTTATTTTAATTCGAACATGAATTTAAACAGATTCTTTTCATTTATGATTCAAATAATTAATGTAATTATTAAAAAACGTCACTATTTTGGTAGTGGAACCACTCCATGGCCGTACAACAGCATAAGCTACTGAACAGAATAAGCTACAAGCAGAAACATGAGGACTTTCAGACCTGCGAGAACATGTCCCTCGAGGCTTTAGTGTTAGTACTTCTGCCCGTGCACATATTTTTCCTCCTTGCATGCATGCACTGGCAACTGAGCCATGGATTCTTCGAATTTCATTAATGTTTTTGACCAGATTTCAGGGCATTACACCTAGAACCTGGGGATACGAAAAAACCTGCATAAAGACCTGCATACCGGCATCAGATCTCGTTTGTTGCCTTCATGGTGCCCCAGGCAAAAACAACATGTACTAAAACGTGTGCATCTCTCAACCTCTGCATTTTGCACCACCTACATCCCTGAGCAGCTACAAAAAAAAAAAAAAAAAAAAAAAAAAAAAAAAATTCTGCTGAAATGCAGAATACATAAAGTCCCAACTTTAAGAACCTGACTTTTAATATTCACAAAATAAATCAATCAGATAAATGTCAAACAAGAGGTCAAAATACGCCAACACAAATTTCTTAAATAAAAAGATATTTGGGTTTCATTTTTGCCAAAATGAGACATAAGAGCATTGTCCTCATAAATTTGGAAAAACACTGATATTTCTCACCATTTTCCTTTTTATTTTGTCGGTGTGTGGACAATCACATACAGATACAGTGCAGAGTGGATCACAGCAAGATTGAACAAAGGTGTGATGGCGTTTCTAATAAAACCAACATGAAACAAATAAATTAACAATTAAATTGGCACGGTGGCTTAGTGGTCAGCACGTTCGCCTCTCAGCGCTAGGGATTCCCGGTTCGAATCCCCATCTGGGTGGAGTTTCCATGTTCTCCCCGTGTCTGCGTGGGTTTCCTCTGGGTTCTCCGGTTTCCTCCCACAGTCCAAAAACATGGATCAAGTCAATTGAGTTCTCCAAATTGCCCCATATAGAGTGTGTTTGTGTGAGTGAGTGTGGGCCCAGTGATGGATTGGCGTCCTGTCCTGGGTGTATCTGCCCAGCGCCCGAAACGTTCTCCCCTGATGGGCATGGGGAACCCCCCGCGACCCTAATATGGGATAAAGCGGAAGATAATGAATGAATGAATAAATTTTCTCCTATTCCTCCCACCATTCACTCTCTAGTTCACCTGACATCTACTGCTTGCTCTGGAGAAAGGGGATAAATTCATAATGCTCTAATAAACTGCAACAAATTTTTTAAAAATCATTCCAATTTCATACTTTTGCAATCCAACCCCTTCCCTTCGAAAATCACAGTCTGATCTGCTCCAATATTTAGGTGTAAATGAAAATAGGCAGACTCTTTATTAACAGGAGACAGATTTCCATAACTCCAGTGGTGATGGCTCAACCGAGAAGCTTTCGAAATCTAGTACAGCGACGGCAACGCTGCAGCAAGGTCATTGAGATGGGTTCATTAACTTGTATAGAAGCTTCGATTGAATAATAGATTGCTCGTGAGTCATTCAAGCTAAAGTGTTGCCTAAATAAGTGAACTGCTTTGTAAAGTCGAGTGGGGTGTTTACTCAGATCTGCAGCAGTGTGCAAGATAAAGACGGGGTTGTGAAACCACAATGTCTAAAATGTTACACTGCCTTCGAAAATACCCACAACACTCGCCCGGCCGAAGTCCTGACTAAAACCGAAAGGCTTCGTCTCTCCGTTACACCGTTTCAACCAAACTGGAAGAAAATAAGAAACCATCTCACAAACGATAAACACATGATCATATCTTTACCTCTGCAAGCACTTGACGCCTTTAGAGCGAAATGCAGAGGGACATTCAACGTCCTGCATGCATGACAGCAAAATGTTAAACTATCTGCACTTATCACTTCATCACTAGTTTCACTTCAGTAGAGGCACTTTCAAAATAACTGCTTTGATAAAATACAATGTAGATGAAGTAAATGCAATTAAATTAAATACATTGTTTTCTTAATGAGCAAAAATCATTACATTAACACGGCTACGCATCAGCAACCTGTTATAGATAATAAAAGCCTCTTTATTTAATTCAGATATTAAGGATAAATCTGAAAACAGAAACTTAGTCATTAAACAGGTGGCACGGTGGCTTAGTGGTTAGCATGTTCTCCTCTCAGCGCTAGGGATTCCCGGTTCGAATCCCCATCTGAGTGGAGTTTCCATGTTCTCCCCATGTCCACGTGGGTTTTCCTCCGGGTTCTCCGGTTTCCTCCCACAGTCCAAAAACATGGATCAAGTCAATTGAGTTCTCCAAATTGCCCCATATAGAGTGTGTGTTTGTGTGAGTGAGTGTGTGCCCAGTGGTAGATTGGCGCCCTGTCCTGGGGTGTATCTGCCTAGCGCCCGAACGTTCTCTCCTGGATGGGCATGGGGAACCCCCCCCGCAACCCTAATATAGGATAAAGCGGAAGATAATGGAAGATAACTTCGCTCCAGTGATGATCGCCGCCTGGTGGTTCCACCTCACCGAGGAGCTAATTCTCACTCCATGGCGTTCACCACTGCAAAATGGTGGAACGATCTTCCCAACTCTGTCCGTAAGGCAGAATCACTAAACAGTTTTAAGAAACTACTTAAGACGCATCTCTTTAACAAATACCTGTTGTAGAAAAAAAAAAAAAAAAGCGCATTTGTAAGTCGCTTTGGATAAAAGCGTCTGCTAAATGACTAAATGTAAATGTAAATGGATGGACAAATGAATGGATGGACTATACCCACAAGGTGGGGGAAACCATGAGGCCTGTTTGTGATTGGTCTGTCTTAAAGTACTGCATTGCCATACACATTAAGTAAACCAATAAACCATTTTTTAAATAAAAAAAAGCATGGTGTGTTTTATATAGTGCAGCATATGTATGTAGCATGCTAATTGCAACTCTCGTTTCTTAAATTCAGGAGAGCTTAACAAAAAAAAAAAAAAAAAAAAAAGCCTATAAACATGCATTTATATGACCACAATGTGCAGAAATGTGTTAACACCCAACGCACAAGTATAAATGTGCGCAAAACAGGAAAACCAGGTCCCTGTAAAGCCTACATAGAATATACTGTATAGTCAAATGTATTTGGACATTCAAACATTTCTTTCCACAGAAGCATTTACAAAACCTCATTAAAAGTGCCCCCCTCTCCACCATGCCACTATAACAGCTTTAATTCTTTACAGTCTTTCTACAAGATTTTAATTGTTATGGTGAAAATTGTTGCATATTTATACAGAAGAGCATTCGTGAGGTCAGACACTGAGATGAACCACTCTAGAAGTTTAGGTTAGGGATCGGTTTACATGTTTTTCCACACCAAGCTCATCCTAACCTAACCTATCTTGCTGCACTGGGAGAACATCCATCCATTATCTTCCGGTTTAACCTATATTAGGGTCGGGGGGGGGGTTCCCCATCCCATCCAGGGGAGAACGTCTCGGGCGCTGGGCAGATACAACCAGGACAGGACGCCAAGCTATCGCTGGGCACACACTCACTCACACAGACACTACATGGGGCAATTTGGAGAACTCAATTGACTTGATCCATGTTTTTGGACTGTGGGAGGAGACCGGAGAACCCGGAGGAAACCCACGCAGACACAGGGAGAACATGGAAACTCCACCCAGATGGGGATTCGAACCAGGAATCCTAGCGCTGAGAGGAGTACGTGCTAACCACTAAGCCACCGTGCCGCCCACTGGGAGAACATTTATGCTCAAACAAAAAAGAGCCATCCCCAATCTGTTCCCACTGAGCTGGAAACAGACGATTGGCCACACTTTTTAATAATTAAGGCCTTCACAGCAATATAGACATTCACGCATGATCGAGTTGCAATGGATTCATATACGTTTTAATACATACACTCACAGAAATCAACACATAAGGTTTCTAACTGTATTAGGCCTATATAAAAATAAGTTTGCTATGAAGATCCTCGGCCTCACAATCAACCCCAAACCTATCGGCGTCCATGCTAACAGAACCCTCACAATGCTCAGAACGCTCTGGCTCAAAGGCCAATAACAAAAAGGTGTTACGTTCTCAATGAGTGGGATTGTATGTATAGTAAATATATAATTATTTACAAAACGCAAATTTGGTAAATGAAAAATAATAATAATATTATTAAGATATCCTTCCCTTAAAAATGTATTGTAAATAATGAGGTGTTGTAAAACAAAATTTACAACATTCACATTTTTTAATAACTTGTATTTTAATAACTTGAAATCAAAGTCCTGACTATACACCTAAAGCAGTACGATACACGCGAAAACAGGCTTGTCTGATTTGATTTGTTTACTGGAACTGTAGGATCCATGAAGGCAAATATAGAACAGTTTTTTTTTTTTTTAAATAACAGATTTGGGGTGGCACAGTGGCTTAGTGGTTAACACATTCGCCTCTCAGCACTAGGGATTCCCGGTTTGAATCCCCATCTGGGTGGAGTTTCCATGTTCTCCCCGTGTCCGCGTGGGTATCCGCCGGGTTCTCCGGTTTCCTCCCACAGTCCAAAAACATGGATCAAGTCAATTGAATTCTCCAAATTGCCCCATATAGAGTGTGTCTGTGTGAGTGAGTGTGTGCACAGCGATGGATTGGCGTCCTGTCCTGGGTGTATCTGCCCAGCACCCAAAATGTTCTCCCCTGGATGGGCATGGGGAACCCCCCACGACCCTAATAGAGGATAAAGCGCAAGATAATGGATGGATGGATAACAGATGTCACATACTGTTTAATTTTTCTAAATAAATAAAAAAAAAATGTATAATAACCCTCTTATTTCAGCTTGTTACCCACTTTTGGAGATTGAATTAAAAACCTAATGATGTTCGTTATATTCATGCAGATCTATAGTTCAAACTAGCAGTTATTTCAGTCTCAGTCTGCAGATCTCTCAAACCAGCATCAACACCAGGCTGTCTTCTGTTACTGGAAATATTTTACAAAGTAAAAGTGACCCTACTTTCAAAAGTCATACATTTTTGAAAGGTGACTTCTTTAATATAGAAATGTATCTTTTATGTTCTACATTACAAATAAGGAAACGTAAAATAAGTATGAGGCTAAATAATTGGCCACTGTGCAAAGTCAGAACTTAGTTATAAAACTTAAACGAAGATCACAGATCGTAAAAGCTTTTTTTTTTTTTTTTTAAACCATCAAGTCTTTCAGTTCTTGTTTGCAAATGTTTGTGTGTATGCTGCATGCACTGCTCTCACTATGCATCATTTAAGAGAAGTCATGGTCTATTTTAAGGTGTTTTTAGCATAATTTACCCATTTTTTGGAGACTGGGTAATGTTTGCATTTGTACATTTTTCCGTCTGTCAATGTAATATTTCCCACACCAAAGTTTGCACTCAACAGTTGGTGTTCTGTTCATCCATTTCTAAACCTTTAATCACATAACTGTTCATTCTATTTTACCTACATCAGTCTAACTTTCTCTATAGGCAAAAAACTTTGTTAAGAAACATCTTATGATGTTTCTTAGCAAAGTTCCGATGATGTTTCTAATGAGGATGCAAAAAAGTTTTCTTATAATGCTTCCCTGCAGGTCAAGGTGATGCTGCACAGCGGAACAGAGGACAGACCCTCCTGAATCTTCTGAACACTTACAGTATATGCATCTTTTGCAGGAATCGTTCACAATTTCAAATTTAGTTGTCTGAAAGTTTAATCAGCCACTTGCCCTCCATCGTTTGTTACCTGCTAGTTTCAAATTATACAATGAACTACAGAACCAGCTAACAGACAACTAATTGCTATTTTCTTCTACACTTTTCTTGCAGCGAAGGCATCAATTATTCAAATTGGTGAGTTCTAGGAAGCAGCTTAGAGGCTGATGTTTGAACTCTGTATTTACAAAACTTGAAAATGACCTCATTTAGCTTTAACAAGCCATCACGCTAATTACTATTATGAAATTCAATGACTTTTGTAAAGGTTATCCAAGACCATGGATCTCATGGGATGTCCAAATATTTGCATGGTGTTTCTTTTTTTACCAGTCTACATTGTAAACTGTATTTAAATAGCAGTTTCTCTTCTATTTGGTGCCAAAAATGTTGACTATGAACGACATCGCATGCCGCCAACAACTGCGACAGAGTTTAAGCCCAACACGTCAACTACAGCTATTCGTTTCAACTGCTGCATGATGAAAAAAAGTTTTCATAAACTGTATGGCTTGTAGAGTGTCTGCTTGCTTATTGCAAAGACCAAGCGCATGATATTTATTGTATATAAATTAAAGCTTTGACATGACAAAAGGTTGTAAATGTAGGGTCCACATGTCACAGACAAAAGGATCTGCAGGTCAAATTAGTATTTTACCTGTTTTGTTACTATTAGCTCATTTTACGATGCACTGAATAATTATGTTTGAAATAAAATATGGTCATTAAAATGTCAGATTTATTTACACTACTTGGTACCAGGTGGTTTAAAAAAAAAAAAAAAAAAAAAAAAAAAAGTACCAAGCATGAGAATACAGTCACTTGCTAATGAAATATACATTGCTGTCATCATAAATCTCAATCTCTCTTAGTAGTATCAGCTTTTAATCAGTTGTCAGCTCGTAAACCTTCCATTTGCAGCTCTGTTAAGCATGAAATGTTAAAGAAATAATAAAGTCATAATAAAGTCAATTTCATGTAGCGGTATAACTTTGTGTAAAAATAATACATTCATTGATTATTTTCTGCTTTATCCTCTATTAGGGTCGCGGGGGGGTTTCCCATGCCCATCCAGGGGAGAACGTTTCGGGCGCTGGGCAGATACACCCAGGACAGGACGCCAATCCATCGCTGGACACACACTCACACAGACACACTCTATATTGGGCAATTTGGAGAATTCAATTGACCTTGATCCATGTTTTTGGACTGTGGGAGGAAACCGGAGAACCCGGAGGAAACCCACACGGACACGGGGAGCACATGGAAACTCCACCCAGATGGGGATTCGAACCGGGAATCCCTAGCGCTGAGAGGAGAACATGCTAACCACTAAGCCACTGTGCCGCCTGTAAAAATAATAATAAATAAATTGAAATATTCAGCTAACAGATTGCAATATTTTATTTCTGCACAATAAAATTGTACTTAAAGCTCAGTTTGAACATTCTTAAGTGGTTGTGTGATTTTGTGAATGAGTGCATCTTTGTGGGGGATTGCATTTTTATGCAAACTATCCTTTATTGGTTTCAACCAAACCATGTCAGACACAGGTGAACACTGAGATCAGTACTCCGAAGTCATTTAAATAAAGGGACCACTATAAGTACACATCTTTTAATCATTAGATGCAGGAGGTTTATTAGTTTCCGTTGCCAGAAGTGAATCAAATCAATTACCTATCCACACACTGTGGATAAATCAATGCCAAGGGCTCCAATCTGACCTGACCCTGTCTCTGTGCACAAAGCAGGGTTTATTAAGACCCTCACTCCATCAAACACCTCTGGAAAGAACCAAAGCCAAACTGTGAACCAGGCCCCCTCATCTATTAAGTGTCTGATCTCACAAATGTGCTCCTGAATTAAAAGAGACACCAACATAATATGAGCTAATAAGCTCTTGTAGGTTTAATGTGGTATCCTAATACTTTTGTCACTTTAAGTATTAAATCAATGCAGACACACTTTGAAACACGTGTTTTGTCTAATTAATGGCATCAAAAAGGAATACTGTTACATACATTAAATCAGAGCATGCTACAGTGAACATGTGACAATTCGGATACTCCACAAGTGTGAGATCCTACTTTTAACAGCACAGGGGTCATTCAATCATTCATTATCTTCTGCTTAATACTGTATTAGGGTTGCAGGGGGGGGGGGGGGGGGGTTGTTCCCAATGCAAATCCAGGGGAGAATGTTTTGTAAAAATGATGGAATAATCCGGTGGTTCGGTCTATTCAGGTCATCAACTGACCTTATTCTTTGCAAGGTAAATCAAGAGTTTGACATACTGAATTATCTGGTGTGAAAGAAAGACATGGACTGTTTTTGATTTCAGTGCTACTGATGTGACAAAGTATAGCATTTATCATGTTTAAAAAGGATTAAACATAAAAATAGATAAATAAAAGTATTTTTAGGTGGCACGGTGGCTTAGTGGTTAGCACGTTCGCCTCTCAGCGCTAGGGATTCCCGGTTCGAATCCCCATCTGGGTGGAGTTTCCATGTTCTCCCCGTGTCTGCGTGGGTTTCCTCCAGGTTCTCCGGTTTCCTCCCACAGTCCAAAAACATGGATCAAGTCAATTGAATTCTCAAAATTGGCCCATATAGAATGTGTCTGTGTGAGTGAGTGTGTACCCAGTGGTAGATTGGCGCCCTGTCATGAGTGTATCTGCCCAACGCCCGAAACGTTCTCCCCTGGATGGGCATGGGGAGCCCCCCCGCAAATAGGTGGATAAAGTGGGAGATAATGAATGAATGAAAACTATTTTTATATTTTAACTGGACACTTGAACATACACACAACCTGTTCATTAGTGTCCTACACTGTCACCACTGTTCCATTGCTAAATCCAACCCAACCAAAATTGTGCAGTTGGATTTTTTTGTAGACACAGACATTAAACTAGCTATGCAACTTAAACTAAATATGTGTAGCCACACTAAAATAATCTGCACAGCTTTGTATAACACACTTGATGGTTCAGTTAACACCACTATGCAAGTGTAAAAAGGCTACACAGCTAACGTTGGCAGTTTTTCGTGATTGGACTGAACTGAGGGAAATGTATAAGAATGCATCCCTTCAGCACAGAACAATGAACAAACTTCATGCTTTCAATGTCAGGAAAAGTCAGTTGAAGAGCGGAATGCCCCGTGTTTGGAAAGGCCCAGTTTAATGCAGTGGATATAACCAGAGCACGGCTTCTAATTAACCCTCAGAGTCGTGCTGTTTTTTAACTGAACACACTGTGGGTTAACAGTTAGAGTTTGAGAGAGAGTGAAAGTGTGTGTGTGTGTGTGTGTGTGTGAGAGAGAGAGAGAGAGAGAGAGAGAGAGAGACAGACTTTTTTTTTTTTTTTACTTTTAAAACCCTTTATTTTACCAAGATTAAGTTACATAGTGCAGATAAAAAATTATATTGATAAATAAATAACTACACGTTTCAGGTGAACACTGGTGTGAAGCAGAGCTCGTCATCTACAACAGAGCACACTGCTTCCCTGCAGCACCATACTGATTTAGAAGTGTTATTCATAAATTTATATAGATTTATTTTAAAAATCTATTAAAATTCTGGATTTGACCAGTCGGCAGAATGTCCTAACAACATCAGAGTTTGCTGTTTGTGCAACTTTGTTTTTTTCTGCTGATGTATATTGCCATTTTGCTCCGTCCTAATATAAAATTCAGCAGTTGACACTTAAACCTCTGTTTTTATTAATTACTTAAAACCAAAGATAAAAACTTGGTGTAAATATAACATTAAGAGAGAGGCAGATATAAAAACAGAGAGAAAGAGAGAGGGAGAGAGAAAGAGACATATAAATACAGAGAGAGAGAGACAGCGAGAGAGAGACAGCGAGAGAGAGAGAGAGAGAGAGACATAAATACAGAGAGAGAGACAGCGAGAGAGAGAGAGAGAGAGAAAGAGACATGAAGACAGATAGAGAGAGACAGAGAGAGAGAAAGAGAGAGACATATAAAGACAGAGAAAGAGTGAGAAAGAGACATATAAAGACAGATAGATAGAGACAGAGAGAGAGAGAGAAAGAGACATATAAAGACAGATAGATAGAGAGAGAGAAAGAGACATATAAAGACAGATATATATATATATGGAGAGAGAGAGAGAGATATATATATAAAGACAGAGAGAGACAGAGACAGAGAGAGAGAGAGAGATAAAGACATATATATATATATATATATATATATATATATATATATATATATATATAGATAGATAGAGAGAGAGAGAGAGAGAGAGAGAGAGAGAGAGAGATAAAGACAGATAGATAGTGAAAGAGAGAGAGAGAGAGAGAGACATAAAGACAGATAGATAGCGAAAGAGAGAGAGAGAGAGAGAGACATATAAAGACAGATGGGGGGGGGTGTAGAAGTGTCATACAGTATGTTTGTTGGATGAACTGAATCTGAAGTGTCTGCAGGCTGAAGTGTCTGATCTCAGAGGTGGATGTTGGATGTTGGATGGAGGAGGTGGATGTTGGATGGAGGATGGAGGAGGTGGATGGAGGAGGTGGATGTTGGAGGTGGATGTTGGATGGTGGATGTTGGATGTTGGATGGAGGATGTTGGATGGAGGATGGAGGATGTTGGATGTTGGATGGAGGAGGTGGATGGAGGAGGTGGATGTTGGAGGTGGATGTTGGATGTTGGATGGAGGAGGTGGATGTTGGATGTTGGATGGAGGAGGTGGATGTTGGATGGTGGATGTTGGATGTTGGATGGAGGAGGTGGATGTTGGATGGTGGATGTTGGATGTTGGATGGAGGAGGTGGATGTTGGAGGTGGATGTTGGATGTTGGATGGAGGAGGTGGATGTTGGATGGTGGATGTTGGATGTTGGAGGTGGATGTTGGATGGAGGATGTTGGATGGAGGAGGTGGATGTTGGATGGAGGATGTTGGATGTTGGATGGAGGAGGTGGATGGATGTTGGATGTTGGATGGAGGAGGTTTGGTTACAGATCAATCTGATTGGCTGTTCAGTTTGGGAACCCCAAAAGCTACAACATTTCGAATCGCGGCTTGTAGCTCTGCATAACGGTGTATACATTTAATTTAATGCACAAAATAAAATATGGAAATAAACATTTTTGGCGGCACTGCTGTCTCTTTGTCTCTCTCTCTCTCTCTCTCTCTCTCTCTCTCTCGGGTTCAGCATTAAACAAAATCAGGAAGTGGCACAATGCGCCTTCACAGAGAGGAAGTTCCCAACCATATTTTATTAACAGTAACGTTCTTGCCCTTCGGTTATTCCGCCGTTTTCATGATTCTAACTTTAATAAATCAATCCGATCTCGAAAAATACAAGTTGTATAATATAACTCCTCTGTGTTGCAGACTGATGTACACACTCGAACACGTTTCACCAAACACTAAATTCAAGTTTTTCCAACGTTGAAACGCCCAGAAAATAAGTTTAAACCTGATTCCGACGCTTAAAAAGACAAACAGCGACGCTTTTATTTTATTTTATTTTAATTTTTTGGAACCGCAACGTAACTGTAACTGTACGGAACACAGTGCAGCGTTGTTTGTCCTACCTGCAGAATAACGCCGAGCGCGTCGCGTTGCGCGCTTTATAAGCTGCTTTATAGCGGGTTATAACGCTGCATAACGCTGCACAGCCAGCGGCAGCCGGACAGCGGGCTCACCTGCAGGTTCGGCTCGGCGGTGCGGAGGTTGGGTGGAGGCGCGGCGGCGGCGGCGGCGGCGGGGGCTCAGCTGCTGGCGGTGAAGCGCGGCTCCATGTTCCGGGTTGAGACGCGCAGACGCGGCGTGAGCGGCTTTATGAGAGCAGCGCAGGTCGAGCGGCAGCAGCGCGGAGGCAGCCGGCGCTCAAAAAGGCAGTCCTGCCTATAAAAGGCATTGATTTAGAGAAGGGGAAGTGGCACGAATTAGCATACAGCTCGTGCTCCTCTAACGCGTTCTAACTAGAGCTGTGCGATACCAAGAATTTTGGTATCGATCCGATACCAAGTACATACAGGGCCAATATCGCGATATTCGATACCGATACTTTTTAATATTTAAGCTTCATTGAACCAATGTGTGTGTGTGTATATGTGTGTATGTATATGTATATATATATATATATATATATATATATATATATATATATATATATATATATATATATATATATATATATATATATTCATTCATTCATTCATTGTCTCCCGCTTTATCCTCTATTAGGGTCGCGGTGGGGTTCCCCATGCCCATCCAGGGGAGAACGTCTCGGGCGCTGGGCAGATAGACCCAGGACAGGGCGCCAATCCATCGCTGGGCACACACTCACTCACACAGACACACTCTATATGGGGCAATTTTTATTTTTTTTGAGAATTCAATTGACTTAATCCATGTTTTTGGACTGTGGGAGGAAACCGGAGAACCCGGAGGAAACCCACGCAGACACGGGGAGAACATGGAAACTCCACCCAGATGGGGATTCGAACCGGGAATCCCTAGCGCTGAGAGGCGAACGTGCTAACCACTAAGCCACCGTGCCGCCGCTATATATATATATATATATATATATATATATATATATATATATATATATATATATATATATATATATATATATATATATATATATATATATTATTGTATTTATTTATTTATTTATTTTCTTTTCTCTCTTTTTTTTTTTTTTTCCTCTCTTTTGGTCTTTTCTTCTTTCCTCCCACCACTTTCATATACCTCTTTTTTTTCTTTTTTTCCTTTTTCTTTTCTGTTTCCTTTTCCATCTCCGTGTTTGCTGTACCGATATGATCCCCAAAAGAATTTACAATAAAGTCTTAAATATATACCAAGTAGAGCATCATGGAGAAATGCCTGTATGCTCCACTTGTAAAATCAAAACTGTTGGGCCTGATTTAGTTTGCTTTAACGTGAGGAAATATATATATTTTTGAGGTACAAAAGGAGAAACGACAATACAAATATAAAGTCAAAATGCTCCCCTCACTAGACAGTTTTTTCTTTCTTTGTTACTTTTTTTCAAATAAATTGAGTCATTGAGCAGACGCTTTTATCCAAAGCGACTTACAAGGTGAGCACAGGGTTCATCACAACATCCCTGGAGCAATGAGGGTTAAGGGTCTTTCTCAAGGACCCACATTGGTAACTTCAGTGGACCTGGGATTTGAACCCCAACCTTCAGATTGATAACCCAACACCTAAACACTGAGCTAACCCACCCCCCCAAATAGAAACCCAATAGAAACCCAAATAGAACCCAAATAGAATTGTTCTTAGGCAAAACAATAAAAAAGGAATATTCACACACAAAAAACTTGAGTATCGATCTTTTTACGCAAGTATTGTTCAATACCAATACCAGCGTTGGTATCGATATTATCGATATTTGTATCGATCCGCACAGCTCTAGTTCTAACAGTCCTCCGTACACACTACAGTCGGCTTGTTGTGCGGAAAGGTAAAATACATAAATATACCGTGGTAAATGACTTTAACCGAAATGAATTCCGCGTGTGAAGAAGTCGAAAATGGGCCATTTGTCCATAAAAGGCAATCAATTACCACTAATTAGGGCGGCACGGTGGCTTAGTGGTTAGCATGTTCTCCTCTCAGCAGTAGGGATTCCGTTCGAATCTCCATCTGGGTGGAGTTTCCATGTTCTCCCCGTGTCCGCGTGGGTTTCCTCCGGGTTCTCCGGTTTCCTCCCACAGTCCAAAAACATGGATCAAGGTCAGTTGAATTCTCCAAATTGCCCCATATAGAGTGTGTCTGTGTGAGTGAGTGTGTGCCCAGCGATGGATTGGCGCCCTGTCCTGGGTGTATCTGCCCAGCGCCCGAGATGTTCTCCCCTGTATGGGCATGGGGAACCCCACCGCAACCCTAATAGAGGATAAAGCGGGAGATAATGAATGAATGAATTACCTCTAATGAGGGCGGCACGGTGGCTTAGTGGTTAGCATGTTCTCCTCTCAGCGCTAGGGATTCCCGGTTCGAATCCCCATCTGGGTGGAGTTTCCATGTTCTCCCCGTGTCCGCGTGGGTTTCCTCCGGGTTCTCCGGTTTCCTCCCACAGTCCAAAAACATGGATCAAGGTCAATTGAATTCTCAAAATTGCCCCATATGGAGTGTGTCTGTGTGAGTGAGTGAGTGTGTGCCCAGCGATGGATTGGCACCCTGTCCTGGGTGTATCTGCCCAGCGCCCGAGATGTTCTCCCCTGGATGGGCATGGGGAACCCCACTGCAACCCTAATAGAGGATAAAGTGGAAGATAATGGATGGATGAATAACACATTACAGTTTCAAGCCTTTATTTAAGTGTAACTAATTAGATTTACTTGTCAAAACTAACTTTTTTTTTTAATTATTAGTAATTTACTGTATATCCATCCATTCATCCATTATCTTCCGCTGTATCCTCTACTGTGCCCAGTGATTGATTGGCGCCCTGTCCTGGGTGTATCTGCCCAGCGCCAGAAATGTCCCCTGGATGGGCATGGGGAACCCCCCCCCCCCCCCCTTTGTCCTAGCAGATACACCCAGGACAGAATAAAGAGGAAGATAACGAATGGATGGATAGTTTAAAAATTGACCAATTAATTAACTGTATATCCATCCATTCATCCATTATCTTCCGCTGTATCCTCTACTAGGGTCCACTGTATTCTCATGCCCAGCATTGGGCAGATACACCCAAGACAGGGCGCCAATCTATCGCTGGGCACACACTCACTCACACAGACACACTCTATATGGGGCAATTTGGAGAATTCAATTGACCTTAATGCCTGTTTTTGGACTGTGGAAGGAAACCGAAGAACCCGGTGGAAACCCACGCGGACACGGGGAGAACATGGAAACTCCACCCAGATTGGGATTCGAACCGGGAATCCCTAGTGCTGAGAGGAGAACATGCTAACCACCAGAAAATCACCATTGAGTACAGGCTACTTTTCTAACGTCATCGAAAATACAGTTACAGAAAATACTCTGTCTTTTATGACTTACAGTACATGTCCCCAGTCAGAAAAGTGCTGCATACTAACGTTTAATTACACGGTCAAGTTGCTAACTAGCAATTTCGCAGACTATTGTATTGTGCAGCCGTCTATTTCTGTAACTGTACAGCAAAGCAGATTGATAACTGACTTCAGAAAGATGCGACTGCTGTCTGGTGAGAATGTGTAATCAGTAATATAGGAAAAAGTATACTATAGTTAAATATAGTCATAAAACGGATGTTTGGTCAGAGTATGAATGATCTTAAGGGTAATCTATGGGTTTGTGTTATAATTGTATGTATAAAAAATACCCAGTGTGCAGCAGCAGTATTTTTGTGTCATGGACAGAAACACATCATTGATGAGAGGTCAGTGGGAAAGGGCAGCTCGGTTTGAAATGACAGTGAGCTCTTATAGCTCCCCACCCCGAATTCCTTTTAGTAATTTTTACTATAATTTGTCCTGCACATTGTCTTGTTTTTGCACATAAAGCTGCATGTGTGCACTTTATTTTGTCTTGTTATTTTATGTAAACCATCGGTCCTGGGTAACATTGTTTCGTTTCGCACATAAACATACGAGGTCAAAATGAAAATAAAAAAAGTCTTAAAAACTAGTTTAGTATGTTTACGTAGAAGCAACAGAAATATGGAAAACAATAACACAGTACAGGGCGGCACGTGGTTTAGTGGTTAGCATGTTCTCCTCTCAGCACTAGGGATTCCCGGTTGGAATCCCAACCTGGGTGGAGTTTCCATGTTCTCCCCGTGTCCGCGTGGGTTTCCTCTGGGTTCTCCGGTTTCCTCCCACAGTCCAAAAACATGGCACAAGTCAATTGAATTCTCCAAATTGCCCCATATAGAGTGTGTCTGTTTGAGTGAGTGTGTGCCCACCGATGGATTGGCGTCCTGTCCTGGGTGTATCTGCCCAGCGCCCGAAACGTTCTCCCCTGGATGGGCATGGGGGAACCCCCCCCCCCTAATATAGGATAAAGCGGAAGATAATGGATGGATGAATAACACATTACAGGGTGGCTTAGTGGTTAGCATGTTCTCTTCTCAGCACTAGGGATTCCCGGTTCGAATCCCCATCTGGGTCGAGTTTCCATGTTCTCCCCGTGTCCGCGTGGGTTTCCTCCGGGTTCTCCGGTTTCCTCCCACAGTCCAAAAACATGGATCAAGTCAATTGAATTCTCCAAATTGCCCCATATAGAGTGTGTTTGTGTGAGTGAGTGTGTGCCCAGCAATTGATTGGCGCCCTGTCCTGGGCCTATCTACCCAGCGCCCGAAAGGTTCTCCCCTGGATGGGCATGGGGCATGGGGGACCCTAATAGAGGAAAAAGCGGAAGATAATGGATGGATGGATGAATAACACATTACAGTTTCAAGCCTTTATTTAAGTGTAACTAATTAGATTTACAGCCCAGTGATGGATTGGCGCCCTGTCCTGGGTCTATCTGCCCAGCGCCCGAGACGTTCTCCCCTGGATGGGCATGGGGAACCCCACCGGGACCCTAATAGAGGATAAAACGGGAGATAATGAATGAATGAATAATTAGATTTACTTGTCAAAAAACTAACTTATTATTATTATTATTATTATTATTCTATATTCAAACTTTCTAATGCATGGTCACCGTTTTAGCTGAAAACAATCAGGTGGACACTGTCACAGGACAGTCGAAAACAATTTTTCCACCGAGAATTCCTTTCTAAAGCCCCGCAGGGTGCGGCCATTTGTTCACACCTATGTAAATGCAACAGAAGCATAAAACCACACAGCACCATAGCAACCTCACAAACTGACAAGCCAACTGTTATAGTGTAGAAAGTGGAAAGTGACAATTAAAGGACGCTAAGCACCGGGGGGAAATAAGAATACGACGTATAAAAAAGGAAGGCGTTGAACAGATTTGATAGATTATAGAGCAACAAGTTTGTTTTCAACATAAAATATTTATTCATGAATGAAACTTGATTGAATTTTACAGTGCAGCAAAACACAGATGAAAAACAACAAGGAATAAGTGGCAACTCCATCTTAATGATTTATTGTTAGGATCAGATCCAGTTTTTTTCCGTAGTAAAAACAGCCTTTGGACCGCTTTAAAACATTTGCCGGCAAGAAATGGAGAACCAGATCGTGACCGGCAAAGGTGTCGGCTGTAGAAAAAGAAAAAGAAAAGAAAAAGTCCTGTCTAAACATGAACAGCATACTTTTGGTCCAACAACAGACTCATTATTAGGGTACACAACACAGAAATGATGTACTGGGAACTTTCACAGGCTTCTTTTGGGTGTACATCACAGAGTACTATGCTGCTCTGTTGCGTCTTTTGTCTTTTTCTTTTTTTTTGCTTGTGCTGACTCGTTGCATTGTGGTTAAACCCCAGTCACAGCTGATGTATTTGTAAAATCTCCTAAAATAAAGGAACTCTTTAGGATTCCTAATACACTCAAACAGGGAAAGAAGTCCCTCTCAATGACACACCGTAGCCCTATAAATGGCAAATACTATCAACAACTAATTAGTACAGGAGGCATTTGTTAATACGTCATCTTCCATCAACGCAAAACTACGATTCGAAAGGCTCCCCTGCTAAAGGAAAATCCAGGAGACGGAGTGAAGTTCATTCGAGTTACTGCCCGTCACTCATTGCTCGGTGCTCCTGACTTCACCTTCGAATAAAAGCAAACATATAACCTACAAACCGAATACCACAGTTTCATAGTTATTGAGTGAAGACCAAACGTGTGCATCCTGAACCTGTATTCCTAGCGCTGAACCATGTTGGTCTGCTGTAGTGTTTTCATGGCTTTGCAAGGTCTTTTTAAAATCTTCTTTAAAAAATCCTGATTTCTCTAAAGCGGAATGCTTTCCCAAAGCGTCGCGCTGTCTGCTTAGGCATTAAAGCACAATGTGGACAGCCCAAACTATGGCATCGCTTGGTCAGTATGTCAGACTCTCCCAAAAGGAGCCAAGTCTTGGTATGGGGCCGTATGCACTCGACAACAATTGGACTGGTTTCTTTTTTTCCGTTACACTACCACATCGCATCACAAGCAAGCAATCCAGTCACAATCTAATATCCTTATATGCATAGGAGATGAGCTGCTTTGAGGTTGGGAACTTCTCCGTCTTCATCCCTGGTCACGGCGACACTACACTGGCGTGACATTCAGCGAGACCTCCGTGTGTCTCTCTGCTTTCGTCCTTTAGTCCTCGAAGGCGTTTAGGAGACGAGAACACTGAGCTAAGATGTTTTAGGGTACCTGAAGCAAGCAGGTTAACATACAATTGTACACTTCTACATAACATAGGTACATAAATATACACTTAACATGGGTGCATATATATGTACATAAGACACAATTAATATGGACATACATATACTTCCATATGTGCACACATACACTGACTTACAGCATACACTGAGAAATGTTAAGTGCTAAATTCTGAAGACAGCTACTGCACACCCAGGTCAGCATGCTGGGCCGCCATGGCTACGGTAATACTGATAGGCAGGATAATAACACGCTCTTTATGCACGTCACCCTCCGTGGATTCTGCGAGTCTAGAGATGATATATTTAGATCGTTTTATTTATTTTTTTTTCCTTTTCCCATTATGGGGATCTTGAGATATGTTTGGGTAACAGCAGCTATATACATACAGAGACTGAGCCCAAAGTCCAACGAGGGGCAAATGTGTGGAGCTTGTGCTAGAGGGCTGCCTCACGTTGGCCAGGCTCAAAGTCAGTCGGACAGAATGTGCACAAAGGACATTGGAAAGACGCCTTTCCTGTCAGGTTGGCCTTCTATATGTCCGATCTGAAATAACACACATACGAAAGGGATTGTTAGCCATCACAAGGGTGCCAAGCTTAATAATGGATGGAGCGAGGACGACATGGGTCTCACTCACCCACCACTCCTGGTCTTCCTCCCCGGTAACGATGATGACTTCTCCCTCGGCGAAGGTCAGCTCATCGTCATTGTCTGCTTGGCAGTCGTATATGGTCTTCACCCGCTTGATTTTGCTCTTCCCCTGACAATCAAGAAGCTCAGATTAACAAAGCAGGCAGGAGTTATTTATTCATTCGTTCATTCATTATCTTCCGCTTTATCCTCTATTAGGGTCGCGGGTGGGTTCCCAATGTCCATCAAGAGGAGAACGTCTCGGTTGCAGGGCAGATACACCCAGGACAGGGCCAAACTGTTTTGTTGGTAGCAGCGGGATTTGGAACCACACCGCCAAAGAGACTGGAGCCTAAATACAGCGCCTTTGACCACTCCGCCACGCTACCGGGAGTTAATCAACATTCTGGAAATGACAAACGTTTACGCAAAGTTCCCGGCAAACCAGTGAAGGTTTCATTCATTCATTATCTCCCGCTTTATCCTCTATTAGGGTCGCGGTGGGGTTCCCCATGCCCATCCAGGGGAGAATGTCTCGAGCGCTGGGCAGATACACCCAGGACAGGGCGCCAATCCATCGCTGGGCACACACTCACTCACACAGACACACTTTATATGGGCAATTTTTGAGAATTCAAATTGACTTGATCCATGTTTTTGGACTGTGGGAGGAAACCGGAGAACCCAGAGGACAAGGTAGGTCAAGGAGGACAAGGTAGGTCAAGGTAGCTCAGTTGTTAGGATGTTGGGCTCTCAATCTGAAGGTTGTGGGTTCAAATCCCAGGTCCACTGAAGTTACCAATGTGGGTCCTTGAGCAAGACCCTTAACCCTCATTGCTCCAGGGATGTTGTGATTAACCCTGTGCTCACCTTGTAAGTCGCTTTGGATAAAAGCGTCTGCGAAATGACCAAATGTAAATGTAAATGTAAACCCACGCAGACACGGGGAGAACATGGAAACTCCACCCAGATGGGGATTCGAACCAGGAATCCCTAGCGCTGAGAGGAGAACGTACTAACCACTAAGCCACCGTGCCCAGTGAAGGTTATGAGCAATAATTATTGAGAATTCAGAGGTCTAGTAATATAATACTTACATATGAGATGTGAACCCCACAATTTCAGCAGACTGTGTTTCGAATGACAATTGGACATGATCAGCCACCCCTACACTCGAGGTCACGTCTAGACGTGGGGCAATGTAGCTCAGTGGTTAGGGTGTTGGGCTGTCAATCTGAAGGTTGGGGGTTCAAATCCCAGGTTCACTGAAGTTACCAATGTGGGTCCTTGAGCAAGACCCTTAACCCTCATTGCTCCAGGGATGTTGTGATTAACCCTGTGCTCACCTTGTAAGTCGCTTTGGATAAAAGCATCCAATAAATGACCAAATGTAAATAACCGAATGTAAAGACAACATCCATGCATCCATCATCTTCTGCTTTATCCTCTATTAGGGTCGCGGGGGGGGGTTCCCCATGCCCATCCAGGGGAGAACGTTTCGTTCGCTGGGCAGATACACTCAGGACAGGGTGCCAATATATCGCTGGGCACACACACACTCTATATGGGGCAATTTGGAGAATTCAATTGACCTTGATCCATGTTTTTGGACTGTGGGAGGAAACCGGAGAACCCGGAGGAAACCCACGCGGACACAGGGAGATCATGGAAACTCCACCCAGATTGGAACTACATTGGGAATGTGCTAACCACACTTAGTAGTTAGCATGTTCTCCTTTCAGCACTAGGGGTTCCTGGTTCGAATCCCAATCTGGGTGGAGTTTCCATGTTCTCCCCGTGTCCATCCTCCGGGTTCTTCGGTTTCCTCCCACAGTCCAAAAACATGGAGCAAGTCAATTGAGTTCTCCAAATTGCCCCATATAGAGTGTGTCTGTGTGAGTGAGTGTGTGCCCAGAGATAGATTGGCACCCTGTCCTGGGTGTATCTGCCCAGCGCCCGAAACATTCTCCCCTGGATGGGCATGGGGAACCCCCCCCCCCCCCCCCCCCGCGCGCGACCCTGATATGGGATAAAGCGGAAGATAATGGATGGAAGTCTCATCAGGTTCAATTTAGAAAGCATGTTCTGGGAGAACAGGAGATCATTTTCACTGACCTTTGGAAAGTCTTTGTGGAAGTGACTCTTTTAAGTCTGTTCGGAATCTCAGTCAAAATTATTGCAACACAATGGAAATAAATGTTGCATAATGTTGTGGAAACTCTGTCACAGTAAACGCATGGCATAATTAAAGCTACAACTGGCCCTGCAAAATATTAGTGTGCAACTTATTTTGGCTCTGCAGAACGTACATGAACCCATTGATGACTTAATGACCACGGTGTCAACAAATGGAGCTCAATTAAAATGTTAACTAATGAAAACGGTTAGGAAAACTTTCACATTAATGAAATGTAACTTAGTCAAGTTTAATATATAACTTTTATTTTCATCTAAAACAAAATCAGTAATAAACCCGTCTAATGTGATGTAACACCAGCTTAGTGCTCATCAGGAAATGTGTCACTGTTTATATAATTGTGAATTTCCCCATGGTGGGAACAATAAAGGCATATCTTATCTTATTAAGCTGTATATTTCTATTAATGGTAGATTATCCATACATCCATTTCTTCCGCTTTATCCTCTATTAGGGTCGTGGGGGGGTTCCCCATGCCCATCCAGGGGAGAACGACTCGGGCGCTGGGCAGATAGACCAAGGACAGGGCGCCAATCCATTCCTGGGCACACACTCACTCACACAGACACACTCTATATGGGGCAATTTGGAGAATTCAATTGACTTGATCCATGTTTTTGGACTGTGGGAGGAAACCGGAGAACCCGGAGGAAACCCACGCGGACACGGGGAGAACATGGAAACTCCACCCAGATGGGGATTCGAACCGGGAATACCTAGTGCTGAGAGGAGAACATGCTAACCACTAAGCCATAATGGTAGATCATTATAAATAAATTTTAAAAATAAGTTTGCATGTTTCAGTGCCGGTGAGCTGGAACAGTTTGTTGTTGTTGTGGCTTCAGCATCTTCATTCAGTCAGTTATGATACAGTAGGATGCAATGATGATTCACTTCAGTAGACAAATACAGACATCATTTCCCTCGCTTTAATATTTGAAAAAATAACGCGTTGATATGAATGTGAAACGGTCATACTGTCAATATCATGACTCAGCCAATCAGATTAAAGGACTGTAACTACCCGTTTGATAATAGTTCAATAATAA
>JAFMOC010000089.1:355000-390000 GCA_019802505.1 Corydoras sp. C115 | reverse complement strand
TTTTGCTTCTGTAGGTCACCATAACGATTCGGTCATTTATTCTAGTTGAACATCTGTAAATGCATTAAAGGCTATTTCACGATAGACTCAGCTACATTTACATTTAATCATTTAGCAGATGCTTTTATCCAAATGGACTTACAGCTACAAAAAACCAGCTACACTGTACAATTATCAAACCTTTTATTATTCATTCATTCATTATCTCCCGCTTTATCCTCTATTAGGGTCGCGGTGGGGTTCCCCATGCCCATCCAGGGGAGAACGTCTCGGGCGCTGGGCAGATAGACCCAGGACAGGGCGCCAATCCATCGCTGGGCACACACTCCTCACACAGACACTCTCTATTTGGGGCAATTTTGAGAATTCAATTCCCCTTGACCCATGTTTTTGGACTGTGGGAGGAAACTGGAGAACCCGGAGGAAACTCACGCAGACACGGGGAGAACATGGAAACTCCACCCAGATGGGAATTTGAACCGGGAATCCCTAGTGCTGAGAGGAGAACATGCTAATCACTAAGCCACCATGCCACCCCTCAATAAATTGGCTGCTCTAAATTGCCCCTGTATAGTAAGTGTCCGTGTGAATGAGTGTGTGCCCAGCAGTGGATTGGTACCCTCTATCTGCCCAAAACGTTGAAAAAAGTGGAAGATAATGAGATGAGACATTATTAGCTTACTAATTGATTTTTGGGCTGATTCGTTTTATCCAAATCGATTTACATATAGGGCGGCACGGTGGCTTAGTGGTTAGCATGTTCTCCTCTCAGCACTAGGGATTCCCAGGTGGATCTGGGTGGAGTTTCCATGTTCTCCCCGTGTCCGTGTGGGTTTCCTCCGGGTTCTCCGGTTTCCTCCCACAGTCCAAAAACATGGATCAAGTCAGTTGAGTTCTCCAAATTGCCCCATATAGAGTGTGTCTGTGTGAGTGAGTGTGTGCCCAGTGATGGATTGGCGCCCTGTCCTGGGTGTATCTGCCCAGCGCCCGAAACGTTCTCCCCTGGATGGGCATGGGGAATGCCACTGCGACCCTAGTAGAGGATAAAGCTGTATATATTCATTTTTTTATTTATATAGAAATAAATAAATATAATTTATTAAAAATAAAATAATTAATTAATATTATTATACTCCAGCAAAATTTCAGACAGACATAATATCAGACAGAGTAATCAGAGTACGTGTGTATATACAGTATGTAATGATGTGTACTTACCTTTACTCTGGGGACCCTGCAGGACAGGGCTAGGGGGGTCTGAGAGGGTGCGCTTATGGCCACCAGGTGGAGGAGGTGGTGCTCGCTTTTTAGAAAGAGTGGAGCTTCCACTTGGACATGACTGGAAACCTAATGGAAGAGAGGTGGGGGGGCCAGTGGAGGGAGCTAGAGGAGAAAGAGCGGAGTTGCAGTTAATAAGCATCAGAATCATTGAAGACTCAAACATAACATACAGAAGTTTACATACACTGTATAAAAAACAAACTCTGATCTTATCTAAGATTAAGGAAGTAAGTAAGTAACTTTTATTTATAGAGCACTCTAACCACAACTTGCGTTGACCAAAGTGCTGTACATTTTTCAGATCACTATGCTTTTAAACAAAAAGCGCAGATCGTTATGTAATGGTTTGGAAGCTATTAACGGGTTTTATTGACAACGTTTAAATAATTTGAAAGGCATATCTGTGGATGTAATTGAAGGCACATCTCAAACACAGTGTGCCGGCTGTATGACATCATGGAAAACTGACCTCCCACAGTCCAAAAACATGGATCAAGTGATTTATCTCATCTATTAAGATGCAACAACAAACATATATATATATATATATATATATATATATATATATATATATATATATATATATATATATATATATATATATATATATATATATTCATTCATTCATTATCTCCCGCTTTATCCTCTATTAGGGTCGCGGTGGGGTTCCCCATGCCCATCCAGGGGAGAACGTCTCGGGCGCTGGGCAGATACACCCAGGACAGGGCGCCAATCCATCGCTGGGCACACACTCACTCACACAGACACTCTCTATTTGGGGCAATTTTGAGAATTCAATTCCCCTTGACCCATGTTTTTGGACTGTGGGAGGAAACTGGAGAACCCGGAGGAAACTCACGCAGACACGGGGAGAACATGGAAACTCCACCCAGATGGGAATTTGAACCGGGAATCCCTAGTGCTGAGAGGAGAACATGCTAATCACTAAGCCACCATGCCACCCCTCAATAAATTGGCTGCTCTAAATTGCCCCTGTATAGTAAGTGTCCGTGTGAATGAGTGTGTGCCCAGCAGTGGATTGGTACCCTCTATCTGCCCAAAACGTTGAAAAAAGTGGAAGATAATGAGATGAGACATTATTAGCTTACTAATTGATTTTTGGGCTGATTCGTTTTATCCAAATCGATTTACATATAGGGCGGCACGGTGGCTTAGTGGTTAGCATGTTCTCCTCTCAACATTAGGGATTCCCGGTTCGAATCCCCATCTGGGTGGAGTTTCCATGTTCTCCCCGTGTCCACGTGGGTTTCCTCCGGGTTCTCCGGTTTCCTCCCACAGTCCAAAAACATGGATCAAGTCAATTGAATTCTCCACATTGCCCCATATAAGTTCAAGTTCAAGTCATTTATTTATATAGCGCTTTTTACAACAGTACATCGTCACAAAGCAGCTTTACAGAATGAAAAGCCTTTAAACCCCAAAGAGCAAGCCGAAGCGACAGTGGCAAGAAAAAACTCCCTGTTATGATGTTATTTAAGGAAGAAACCTTGGGAGGGGCGGCACGGTGGCTTAGTGGTTAGCACGTTCGCCTCTCGGCGCTAGGGATTCCCGGTTCGAATCCCCATCTGGGTGGAGTTTCCATGTTCTCCCAGTGTCCACGTGGGTTTCCTCCGGGTTCTCCGGTTTCCTCCCACAGTCCAAAAACATGGATCAAGTCAATTGAGTTCTCCAAACTGCCCCATATAGAGTGTGTGTGTGAGTGAGTGAGTGTGTGCCCAGCGATGCATTGGTGCCCTGTCCTGGGTCTATCTGCCCAGCGCCCGAAACGTTCTCCCCTGGATGGGCATGGGGAACCCCACCGCGACCCTAATAGAGGATAAAGCGAAAGATAATGAATGAATGAACCTTGGGAGGACCAAGACTCAGTGGGGGACTCATCCTCCTTGAGCGGCCCGGCAGTAACAACAGTGTAGGACAGCCATGTAGAGATATCCAACCAATGGAAAAACTCTAACAACTGGAAAACTCAAAAATCAGTGAGTCCATTAAGGGGGTCCTTCATAGAGTGTGTCTGTGTGAGTGAGTGTGTGCCCAGCGATATTGGCGCCCTGTCCTGGGTGTATCTGCCCAGACATTATTAGTTTACTAATTGAATTTCGGGCTGATTCGTTTTATTGCTGCAGAATAAAAAAAAGAAAGGCTCATGGGAAACGTCTGATTTGTTAGTGAGTGAGTCAGTGGAGCTGTAAACCATGCTGCACTGTACCGTAGGGTCTGCTGGGAACCATGCCGTGTTTAAAAACACATTCCTGAACAAACGTCGGCGGTCTGACGCCATGCAGCACATGAGGGTGTGTTTAGAAATCTGCCCACAGAGGTGACGGTCAAAGCGAGCAACTCAGGGCTTAACTTTCAACCTCTGAAGAAATCCTCTTCCCTCAGCACAGACGACGAATGTTCACCCTCTGCATGCATATAAATGTAGCTTCCTTTTTGGAGTGAAAGACTGCGGCCGGCTGATATTGTGTTGCAACCGTGTCACTTCCTCCCTTAGACAAGAAAATCTCACTAGCACAAAAGGGAAGCGACCCAAGAAGACGAGCCAAAGTGCATAGTAATGAGTAGGGGTGAGCTGCAATATTCGCTGATTCGACGATTCGATTCGGAGAACCGTAGTCGACTATGAACCTCATAGTCGAATGTACCATTTTGACCACATGGGGGAGCCCATGGCTGCTGCTAAGCATTAGTTTTTACACGAAATGTCTTTGTTTTCGTTATATATATAGCCTTTTGTCAAATAAAATCATCCTGTCACAAATGTCCGTCTTTCTCCGGAGATGAGCGGCTCCGCGGGGAAATCGCAAACGCCGCTCGCGCATAATGAGCGTCTCCCGGGATCCGGCTACACGTAAGCCACAGCGTCAGCCGGTCTAAACAGAGGGAGACGCTCCCACGAGTGCGACCTGCGCGGAACAAATGCGCAGCAACACACCGTGGCAGAAATGCTGATGGAGAAAAACTGGAACACCGGGATAAAAAACCAAAACTAGAATTTATTTAAAAAGTGGTGCCGAAGCACCAACAGAAAGGGGGTAAACGAACAAAGCAACATCGGGTAAGGTAACCACAAATTAAAGACGTGCACTAACCCAACCAATCACCCAAGTGAGATAATCAGAAAGCAAACGAGGGACAGGTTCTGCAGGTGATTGTTACACATCCTAATTTCTGTTAATATATTTTTTTAAATGACGTGTGCGCTTTAACCCATTTACGGTGCTCTAGAAAAACAAGTAAAATATATATAAAAAAAAAATCTTTTTTAAAAACCACGCTTATAGCGCCATCTTGTGGTGAAATTGTAACTGATTCGACTATCAGTCGACTATAGGGAAAATCTGACGAATCAGATTCGACTATGAAAATCCTTCGTTGAATACAGCCCTAGTAATGAGTGCACGTTCGATCGGCCTGTGCAGGCTTCCCATTTCTCCTGCAGGAAACATGCCGCTCAAATACGTGAAGTCAAAACAACCAGATCGTCATTCGTCAGATCACATGATCAGTACGTTTAACATTTAACATTTAAATAACCACCGTTCAGTTTCCATGTGATCCTCACAACACGTTACAATGGACTGCAGCTTACATTTACATTTAATCATTTAGCAGACGTTTTTATCCAAAGCGACTTACAAATGAGAACACCACAAGTCAGAAGCCATGGAGAAAACCAACTATACTGTAAATTGAATCGAAGCTGCGCCCCCCCCCCCCCTTTTTTTTTTATATCAGGTATTTGTTAAAGAGATGTGTCTTCAGTAGTTTCTTAAAACTGTTTAGTGATTCTGCCTTACGGACAGAGTTGGGAAGATCGTTCCACCATTTTGCAGTGGTGAACGCCACAGAGTGAGAATTAGCTCCTCGGTGAGGTCACTGGAGCGAAGTGAACGAGTCGGAGTGTATTTTGAATAGATAGAGTGAAGGTAGGAGGGGGAAGATCCAGAAATGGTTCTGTAGGCCAGAGTCAGCTTATCCAATTATCTGAACTGCTTTATCCTGTACTAGGGACTGTGTGTGTGGGGGGGGGGTGTAGGACAGTGCGCCAATCCATGGCAGGCACACACTATATAGGGGCATCTTAGAGCAGCCAATTCACCTTGAACCCATGTTTTTGGACTGGGTGAAGAAAACCCGGAGAAAACCACCCAGATCAGGATTCAAACCTGAATTCCCCAGCATTGAGGGGCAGATGTGTTAACCAGCCTTGTTTTGTTACCCCACTGAGCGCTGGGCAGATACACCCAGGACAGGGCGCCAATCCATCACTGGGCACACACTCACTCACACACACACTCTATATGGGGCAATTTTGAGAATTCAATTGACTTGATCCATGTTTTTGGACTGTGGGAGGAAACCGGAGAACCCGGAGGAAACCCACGCGGACACGGGGAGAACATGGAAACTCCACCCAGATGGGGATTCGAACCGGGAATCCCTAGCGCTGAGAGGCGAACGTGCTAACCACTAAGCCACCGTGCCGCCGAAATGTAAAATTCAAATATATATTATATCTGGTATATCCAGATATATATTCAGGAACGTGACATTAAGAATAGAAACTTGTAATTCTACAATAATTAATAACAATTGATGATATAATTATATCAGACGCATCATAAAAAATTGTTTCGGAATGTTTTACTTAGTTAAACTGAGTATATATATATATATATATATATATATATATATATATATATATATATATATATATATATATATATATATATATATAGCTGAGCTCTGGTTCTGGTTCCTATTCGAACACGATCATTTTCCAGCAGTGAAAAGGGAAAAACCTGTCCACACTCTGATTAGTTCCTTTTTTTTAAAAAAAATATTAATCCTTACATCAACAAACCTCTCACTAAAAGAGAAGTTAGTCTCATGAATGAAGAAGAACACATTTAACAGAGGAATTACATGTCGGAATTGTGTATAAATAATATTACGTTTTTAAATCTGATTCTATAATATAATCTATAATATTTACTCTGTGGCCCAGAACAGATAGCATTTTTTTTTGTAAAAAACCTGATGCATTGATACGAATGTGAAGCGGTCAGAGATGTGCATTATTGTCAATAATGTCACGGCTCAGCCAATCAGATATAAGGACCTGAACTAACATCACAGGTTTATAGACAAAGTAAAAATACGACTAAAAGATAAACTTAAACGTTATCTATTTAAATATGCACTTATTTGTACAAAGCTCCAGAATTTATTATCAGAAAAGAAAGAAATAAAAGTTTATATCTTTGTGCTGACACAAACCAGATTTTTAACTTTAATACATTAATGAAATACAGTAAAAAAAAAATAAATAAATAAAAAGTAGTGTTCGGTATAGTATGTTAAAATAAAATAAATAAAAAGTAGTGTTCGGTATAGTATGTTAAAATTTCTGGAGCATCCCAAAAAAAATTATTTCAGATAAAAAATGTATAATTATTATTTTTTTTAAATATTTTACCAAATAAGGGCGGCCCGGTGGCTTAGTTGTTAGCATGTTCGCCTCTCAGCACTATGGATTCCCGGTTCGAATCCCCATCTGGGTGGAGTTTCCTCCGAGTTCTCCGGTTTCCTCCCACAGTACAAAAACATGGATCAAGGTCAATTGAATTCTCCAAATTGCCCCATAAGGAGTGTGTGAGTGAGTGTGTGCCCAATGATAAATTGGCGTCCTGTCCTGGGTGTATCTGCCCAGCGCCCGAAACGTTCTCCCCTGGATGGGCATGGGGAACCCCCCCCCGCGACCCTAATAGAGGATAAAGCGGAAGATAATGAATGTATGAATGAATTTTACCATATAGAATTACATTAACCAGCAATTCGTAAAACTAAACGATAAACATTGGTTTATTCAAAACAATAAAAAAGTGAGTTAAGAACTCTCAAAGTAATTTCTCTATCTGCGAGAGAATAGAACACTCATTTACTGAAACGACTTTTAATTTGTCCAAAACGATCCATCCATTATCTTCCGCTTTATTCTTCCCTTTACTAGGGTTGAGGGGGGGGTTCCCCATGCACATCCAGGGGGAACGTTTCGGGCAGATACGCTGGGCAGATACACCCAGGACAGGGTGCCAATCTATCACTGGGCACACACTCACTCACACACAGACACACTCTATAGGGGCAATTTGGAGAATTCAGTTGACCTTGATCCATGTTTTTGGACTGTGGGAGGAAACCGGAGAACCTGGAGGAAACCCACGTGGACACGGGGAGAACATGGAAACTCCACCCAGATGGGGATTCGAACTGGGAATCCCTAGCGCTGAGAGGCGAACGTGCTAACCACTAAGCCACCGTGCCGCCTAGTCTTTTGTTATTTATTAATAATGTAAATAACCAATAGAATTTTTGCAACAGATGAACTATTTATCAATGTTGCTCTGCGTCTTTATTTTTGCTCACAGTGTAAACGCTACTAAACTGCATTAGTTAAATACAAAGGTCAAGTATTTGTTACTACTACATCAAAAACAGTCAGCATCTCTCTTACCTTTGGCATTGCTCTTGGTGGCCGGGGTAGGTGGCTCTGCTCCAGGCGAGGCGGGCGTTTCAGTAGATGTACTATAGACAGGATTGGCGAAGGCGCCGTATGAGAGCCTCTGCTTGTCCCTGTGGCTGAGGTAGCCAGGCAGCGAGAGCTTCTCCTGAGGAGAGACGCTGGAGGAGTGGCAAAAGCTCTGAGGACGAGGAGAACGCTCCTTCTTTACAGGACTTGGCTGCTGTTCACAAGAAACAAAATCAGCCCTGAGTGCAGCAAATGTCATTCAGAAATCCATCCATTCATTTCTGCTTAATCTTCTACTAGGGTCGTGGAGGGGGGGGTTCCCCATGCCCATCCAGGGGAGAACGTTTCGGGCGCTGGGCAGATACACCCAGGACATGGTGCCAAACTATCACTGGGTGTAAAAGTGATTCATCCACCCAAAGACCATTAGAAGATGCAGAATGGATATTTTAAATATATATCCATCCATCCATTATCTTCTGCTTTATCCTATATTAGGGTCGCGGGGGGGTTCCCCATGCGCATTCAGGGGAGAACGTTTCGGGCGCTGGGAAGATACACCCAGGACAGGGCTCCAATCTATCACTGGGCACACACTCACTCACACAGACACTCTCTATATGGGGCAATTTGGAGAACTCAATTGACTTGATCCATGTTTTTGGACTGTGGGAGCAAACCGGAGAACCCGGAGGAAACCCACGCGGACACGGGGAGAACATGGAAACTCCACCCAGATGGGGATTCGAACCGGGAATCCCTAGCACTGAGTGGAGAACATGCAAACACTAAGCCACCGTGCAACCCCTGTATGTATATTCATTCATTCATTATCTCCCGCTTTATCCTCTATTAGGGTCGCGGTGGGGTTCCCCATGCCCATCCAGGGGAGAACGTCTCGGGTGCTGGGCAGATACACCCAGGACAGGGCACCAATCCATCGCTGGGCATACACTCACTCACACAGACACACTCTATATGGGGCAATTTTGAGAACTCAATTGACTTGATCCATGTTTTTGGACTGTGGGAGGAAACCGGAGAACCCGGAGGAAACCCACGCAGACACGGGGAGAACATGGAAACTCCACCCAGATGGGGATTCGAACCGGGAATCCCCAGCGCTGAGAGGTGAACGTGCTAACCACTAAGCCACCGTGCCGCCGCTATATATATATTCAGAAATATATATATATATATAAAAAAGAAAATTTATATATATATATATAAATTTTCTTTTTTACTCTGTCTCTCTGTCTCATTTCAGCATTTTATCTGTATCTATACTATTTATATGTTAATATTTCAAGCTTACTCCTCACACTGTCAGTTAAATGCAAAAATTGGGGGAACTGTGACCCTAGTAGAGAATAAATTGGAAAATAATGTGATGAGAATTGAAGAAGTTTAATATTTTAAACAATAAACCCAACTCTGGACCTGAACCTTGTTCCAAGATCATAAGGAGGAAGCTCACACTATTAACCTTCTAGTATGAAGTCCTGTTTATTTTCATCTTCTCGTTATGTAAATTAATATTTCATCATTACAATCCCTTCCAGGGCGGCACGGTAGCTTAGTGGTTAGCATGTTCTCCTCTCAGTTCTAAGGGTTCCCGGTTTGATTCCCAATCTGGGTGGAGTTTCCATGTTCTGCCCATATCCACATGGGTTTCCTCCGGGTTCTCCGGTTTCCTCCCACAGTCCAAAAACATGGATCAAGTCAATTGAGTTCTCCAAATTGCCCCATATAGAGTGTTTCTGTGTGAGTGAGAGTGTGTGCCCAGTGATGGATTGGCGCCCTGTCCTGGGTGTATCTGCCCAGCGCCCGAGATGTTCTCCCCTGGATGGGCATGGGGAACCCCACCGCGACCCTAATAGAGGATAAAGTGGGAGATAATGAATGAACGAATTAATGAATTAATTAATTTTAACCGTGGCTTTCTGCAGAAAGTTTAGTCGCTGCGTTTGGTTTAATCGCTGAATGATGCCGTTCTCACCTTGTCATCGAGGTCATCATCACTCTCATCAATCTCTTCCAGCCGCAGGTTCCAGTCATACTCCACATGGATGTGAGGATTGAACTTCCCAGCTGCTGCTTCCACCAGCTATGCACACACACACACACACACACACACACACACACACACACAGATTACCCCAAAGCAACACATTTAAATAGTATAAATATAAATAGTCTGGGCACGGTGGCTTAGTGGTTAGCATGTTCTCCTCTCAGCACTAGGGATTCCCGGTTCGAATCCCCATCTGGGTGGAGTTTCCATGTTCTCCCCGTGTCTGCGTGGGTTTCCTCCGGGTTCTCCGGTTTCCTCCCACAGTCCATAAACATGGATCAAGGTGAACTGAATTCTCAAAATTGCCCCAAATAGAGTGTGTCTGTGTGAGTGAGTGTGTGCCCAGCGATGGATTGGCGCCCTGTCCTGGGTGTATCTGCCCAGCGCCTGAGACGTTCTCCCCTGGATGGGCATGGGGAACCCCCCCCACCGCGACCCTAATAGAGGATAAAGCGGGAGATAATGAATGAATGAATAAATAGTCTGTGCTGCTGTTCTTAGTCCCAAACGCACTGATGGCTAAATTAGAGAGTTTTATAAAAAGTGACTTTAAAATCAAAGTTTAAATGGGCGCGGTAGCTCAGTGGTCAGGGTGTTGGGCTATCAATCTGAAGGTTGGGGGTTCAAATCCCAGGTCCACTGAAGTTACCAATGTGGGTCCTTGAGCAAGACCCTTAACCCTCATTACACCAGGGATGTTGTGATTAACCCTGTGCTCACCTTGTAAGTCGCTTTGGATAAAAGCGTCCAATAAATGACCAAATGTAATGTAAATGCAGCGTTCTCATGTGTGAGAGGGTGTGGTAGCTCAGTGGTTAGGGTGTTGGGCTATCAATCTGAAGGTTGGGGGTTCAAATCCCAGGTCCACTGAAGTTACCAATGTGGCTCCTTGAGCAAGACCCTTAACCCTCATTGCTCCAGGGGTGTTGTGTTTAACCCTGTGCTCACCTTGTAAGTCACTTTGGATAAAAGCGTCCAATAAATGACCAAATGTAAATGTACATGCAGTGTGTGTGTGATACTTACAGGGTCCTCACACTGGACATTTTTTAACCTTCTGGCGATGTCCAAGGCTGTTTCACCATTCTGATTGACTGTTATGGCAAAAAAAAAAGAAAAAAGAGTGCATTAGATTCAAACACAGATTGATTATGATCTGATGATGCTCTACTTGTTTTATCACTGACCGATATCAATCAGTGGCTTGCCCCTCAGCAGCAGTTTGAGACATTCAGGCTTCTCATAGGTGCTGCAGTAATGGAGTGCAGTGTTTCCACTTTCCGTCTGTCTGTCCAAACAGCCACTGTATTGTATAAATATACACACACACACACACACACACACACCAGACCCGAAATGTTATGTCTTATTCTGTTTACATAAGAATGTAGTGAACATAACCTTTGACACCACGGTGCACACCTGTTTTGTACAAGGAAGTCCAGCAGGGGCAGAGAGGTCAGGTCTGATGTCCGTACAGCAAAGTGCAAAGCTGTCTCTCCAGGATCCTGTGCAATTCACGTCCAGGGTTACATTAAACAACCCGTTTCCACCAGCATTATGACTAGTCTTACAAGTTAACATGCAAATCATTCTTTAGGTTGTATAAATAGTTTTCGTTCCTGGGCGGCACGGTGGCTTAGTGGTTAGAACGTTCTCCTCTCAGCGCTAGGGATTCCCGGTTCGAATCTCCATCTGGGTGGAGTTTCCATGTTCTCCCCGTGTCCGTGTGGGTTTCCTCCAGGTTCTCCAGTTTCCTCCCACAGTCCAAAAACATGGATCAAGTCAATTGAATTCTCCAAATTGCCCCATATAGAGTGTGTGTGTGTGAGTAAGTGTGTGCCCAGTGAAAGATTGGCACCCTGTCCTGGGTGTATCTGCCCTGTGCCCGAAACGTTCTCCCCTGGATGGGCAAGGGGAACCCCCCCCCCATCCCCCGCGACCCTAATAGAGGATAAAGCTGAAGATAATGGATGGATAATCTGAGTGAATTAATCTTATAAAGATTTCCATCCATTATCTCCAGCTTTATCCTCTATTGGGGGGGGGGGGGTTCCCCATGCCCATCCAGGGGAGAACGTCTCGGGCAGATACACCCAGGACAGGGCGCCAATCTATCACTGGGCACACACTCACACACACAAATAACCTGTATGGGGCAATTTGGAGAACTCAATTGACTTGATCCATGTTTTTGGACTGTGGGAGGAACCTGGAGAACCCGGAGGAAACCCACGCGGACACGGGGAGAACATGGAAACTCCACCCAGATGGGGATTCGAACCGGGAATCCCTAGTGCTGAGAGGAGAACATGCTAACCACTAAGCCAGCGTGCCGCCCGTTGGAAATTTAAATCTATTAAAAAAAATGTAAGCTTCTTTTTTAATTGCTGAATATCTTTTTCACATTTTTCTGATGTAGTTTGTGTCACTGGTGCCTGTCCCTCGTTTGGTTCTTAATTGTTTCAGTTGGGTGATTGGTTTGTTTTGTGCACGTGTTTAGTTGATTTGTTCTTTATTCTTAGTTTCCCTGTCAGTCGGCGCACGTCTTTGTTTGTGGTTATGTATACCCGGAGTTACTTTGTTTGTTTGTTCCCCCTTTTCGTTGGTGTCCCAACACCAATTTTTATTAAATTCTCATTTTGGATTTTATCCCGGTGTCTCTCTCTCCTTCTGCGTGCAACCACGTTTGCGGCGCTGCGCATCTTCTCCACGTGGGTCGTAATTCGTGGGAGTGTTTTCCTCGTACCCACGCGCGCTTTATTCCCACTAGGAGCGAGCGGTTGAACGCAATACCTCCGCGTAAGCCTCCCTCTCCCGGGGAAAGACGGACAAAGGTAACAGTTTGCTGCTGAGAATGTGAATGTTCCTCATTGTGGGACAAATAAAGGTCTGTCTTATCTTATCTTGACTGTAATAACAGAAAAGCCAGCGTTACTGAGCCTTTTGTACTGCCGCACCACGCTTGTGGAATGCTCTACCTGACCAGCTGAGAGCTCCTCAGAAAATCGAAAGTTTTAAAAAAGGACTTAAAACGTTTCTTTTTAGAAGAACTTACCATTTTTAATTGATTGTTGCTTTTATAGTGTTATCTGCTTTTTAGAAGAACTGACCATTTTTAACTGATTGTTGCTTTTATAGTGTTATCTGCTTTTTAGAAGAACTGACCATTTTTAATTGATTGTTGCTTTTATAGTGTTATCTGCTTTTTAGAAGAACTGACCATTTTTATTGATTGATTGCTTTATAGTGTTGTTATCTGCTTTTAGAAGAACTGACCATTTTTAATTGATTGTTGCTTTTATAGTGTTGTTATCTGCTTTTTAGAAGAACTGACCATTTTTAATTGATTGTTGCTTTTATAGTGTTGTTATCTGCTTTTTAGAAGAACTGACCATTTTTAATTGATTGTTGCTTTTATAGTGTTCTTATCTGCTTTTTAGAAGAACTGACCATTTTTAATTGATTGTTATCTGCTTTTAGAAAGATTGACCACTGACCATTCTTAACTGATTGTTGTTTTTATAGTGTTGTTATCTGCTTTTTAGAAGAACTGACCATTCTTAATTGATTGTTGCTTTTATAGTGTTATCTGCTTTTTAGAAGAACTGACCATTTTTAATTGATTGTTGCTTTTATAGTGTTGTTATCTGCTTTTTAGAAGAACTGACCATTCTTAATTGATTGTTGCTTTTATAGTGTTGTTATCTGCTTTTTAGAAGAACTGACCATTCTTAATTGATTGTTGCTTTTATAGTGTTGTTATCTGCTTTTTAGAAGAACTGACCATTCTTAACTGATTGTTGTTTTTATAGTGTTGTTATCTGCTTTTTAGAAGAACTTACCATTTTTAATTGATTGTTGCTTTTATAGTGTTATCTGCTTTTTAGAAGAACTGACCATTCTTAACTGATTTTTGCTTTTATATGTTGTTATCTGCTTTCATCATGTAGCACTTTGAGATTTGTGATCAAATGTAAAGTGCACTACAAATAAAATTTATTATTATTATTATTATTATTATTATTATTATTACTGTATTTGTTGATTTGTGATTTGTTACAGTACCTGCCCCGCCTCGGGAAATGGCTCCAGCAGTTCCACTCCATCAGCATAGAGCTGCACGAGGCCGAGCAGATCCCGAGTCCTCACCGCCTCGTACAGGTCCCCCTGTCTCGCTGTGGCTGTAGTCGCTGTGCGCCGAGCAAACCGGTGCTCCACGTACTTAGCATTAATGTACTCCTTCCTCTCGGTCCTGAATGAGCACGCGTCCGTCATCACGTTACAATTAGAACCACTTACACGTCGCGCATCGGCTCGAGAGGAAGCGGGGTGAAAAATAATAAGCACACTTACATATCACTAGATGGTGTGGGCTTCGGGGAGGGGGGCGGCAGATTTCCTTCCAGGATTTCATTAAAGTGACTGTTGCCGATATTCTTGGCCAGCTAGAAATACAATAAACAATAGATCACCCTTTACAGTCCGATGCAAAGTGTCTGCAACCGTTTTATTTATTTTATTTTTTGTTTTTTTTATTTATGTTTTAACGCGGGTGGCTCAGCGCTAGGGATTCCCGGTTCGAATCCCCATCTGGGTGGAGTTTCCATGTTCTCCCCGTGTCTGTGTGGGTTTCCTCCGGGTTCTCCGGTTTCCTCCCACAGTCCAAAAAACATGGATCAAATCAATTGAATTCTCAATATTGCCCCAAATAGAGTGTGTCTGTGTGAGTGAGTGTGTGCCCAGCGATAGATTGGCGTCCTGTCCTGGGTGTATCTGCCCAGCGCCCGAAACGTTCTCCCCTGGATGGGCATGGGGAACCCCCCCGCGACCCTAATAGAGGATAAAGCGGGAGATAATGAATGAATGAATGAATGTTTTAACGCGGGCGGCACGGTGGCTTAGTGTTTAGCATGTTCTCCTCTCAGCGCTAGAGATTCCCGGTTCGAATCCCCATCTGGGTGGAGTTTCCATGTTCTCCCCGTGTCCGCGTGGGCTTCCTCCGGGTTCTCCGGTTTGCCACCCTATCTTTACATAGAATAGATGTGTGTGTGTGTGAAGTGTGTGCATTCATGTTTGTAGAGAGACATGGACCACCACGAAATAGAGGATAAAGCCAATGAATGAATGAATGTTTTAATGCGGCACGGTGGCTTAGTGGTTAGCATGTTCTCCTCCTAGCGCTAGGGATTCCCGGTTCGAATCCCCATCTTGGTGGAGTTTCCATGTTCTCCCCGTGTCCGCGTGGGCTTCCTCCGGGTTCTCCGGTTTCCTCCCACAGTCCAAAAACATGGATCAAGTCAATTGAATTCTCCAAATTGCCCCATATAGAGTGTGTCTGTGTGAGTGAGTGTGTGCTCAGTGATGGATTGGCGTCCTGTCCTGGGTGTATCTGCCCAGCGCCCGAAACGTTCTCCCCTGGATGGGCATGGGGAACCCCCCACGACCCTAATATACGATAAAGCGGGAGATAATGAATGGATGAATGTTTTAACGCCATATTTAGCATTTGTATGCTATCCTATGGCAGGATATGGTACATATTTACAATTTGTATACTTTTACTTTGGCGGCGGCGGGGCGAGTTACGCCACCGTCTGTGAATGGATTGTGGATGTCTGGGCTGAGGTTTCTGCTGTGACCGTTGTACAAGCTTTCGCGAAAGCCGGCATCGTCGCTGAACAGCCGCCTGGCGACGAGACGGACTCAGACATCGATGAGAGGGAACACCGGAGTGCTCGATAGTGCAGTTTTTTAATTCAGACACAGAAGACGAGGACTTTGATGGATTTGTGAGAGAAGAGTGATTAAAATAATGTGTTTTGTCAAGTAGTAGAATAAACTTCACTTATTAATCAGCGTTTTGCATCCTTTACTTTTCTTGTAGATCGTATGTTTTAGCGAGTGCCTTATAATATGGTGCCGTACAGAATAAGTACCGTACAGAAATAGAGTCCGTAATTGTGACTGCGTCTTATAGTACGGTGCGCCTTATACGTGGAACAAATACAGAAATAGACCCCGAAATTCAGACTGCGCCTTATAATACGGTGCGCCTTATGGTCCGGAAAATACGGTACTGTGAATTCATGGCTTATTTTAATGACGCTGTGCAGGTGAACTGGTTGTGACAGTATTGAGTGTGATGATAACTAACAGAAAAAGTGTACAGACTCACGGTGGACTTAAGATGCCGTGCAAATGCTCAGAAAACGATCATAAAGGTTCCCAAACGGGGGTCTCACCAAGAGCTCTGAAGTTCCTAATTTGTCCAACTCCATAGACTGTATGCGTGAGATATGTACCCCCATCTCTCTGTGGATCCCTGAACACTCGATACAGGTCAGGATGCCCAGGTTTGTGGACAACCATTTAGGCTCTGCAACACACACACACACACACACACACACACACACACACACATTACATAGAACATTCATTTTGTAGAGACAGACCAAAACCGGCGACACGGTGGCTTAGTGGTTAGCACGTTCTCCTCTCAGCACTAGGGATTCCCGGTTCGAATCCCAATATGGGTGGAGTTTCCCCCCGTGTTCTCCCCGTGTCCATGTAGGTTTCCTCCGGGTTCTCTGGTTTCCTCCCACAGTCCAAAAACATGGATCAAGTCAATTGAGTTCACCAAATTGCCCCGTATAGAGTGTGTCTGTGTGAGTGAGTGTGTGCCCAGTGATAGATTGGCGCCCTGTCCTGGGTGTATCTGCCCAGCGCCTGAGACGTTCTCCCCTGGATGGGCATGGGGAACCCCTCCGCGACCCTAATATAGGGTGAAGCGGAAGATAATGGATGGATGGAGGGCATACCAAAACCTATCCTATCCTAACCATAAATACAACCATCCCATCTCATCATCTTCTGATTAATACTCTACTAGGGTCACGTGGGGTTTCAGGATCCCCATCCAGAGGAGAACGTTTCTGGCGCTGGGCAGGACAGGGTGCCAATTCATCTCTGCGCACACACTCACTCACACTAAATAGAGGCAATTTAGCTAATTTAGGTAATATAAAGCAGCCAATTTACCTTGAATCCAGGTTTTTGGACTGGGGGAGGAAACGGGAAACTCCACCCAGTTTGGGATTTAATCTGGATTCCCTGCACTGAGAGGCAGACGTAATAACCACTACACAGCCGTGCCTATATATATACGGACTATAACCATTCAACATTCATTCATTCATTCATCATCTCCCGCTTTATCCTATATTAGGGTCGCGGTGGGGTTCCCCATGCCCATCCAGGGGAGAACGTCTCGGGCACTGGGCAGATAGACCCAGGACAGGACGCCAATCCATCACTGGGCACACACTCACTCACACAGACACACTCTGTATGGGGCAATTTAGAGAACTCAATTGACTTGATCCATGTTTTTGGACTGTGGGAGGAAACTGGAGAACCCGGAGGAAACCCACGCAGACACGGGGAGAACATGGAAATTCCACCCAGATGGGGATTCGAACCGGGAATCCCTAGCGCTGAGAGGAGAACGTGCTAACCACTAAACCACTGTGCCGCCACCAATCAACATGATTTCACTTTTAATCTAAATGATTTTTAATTACATGAGGACCCCACAGTGTGAGTGTGGAAACAGGTTTTGATTTCTGCATTGTTATACACACACACACACACACACACACACAACACACACACACACACACACACACACACACACACACACACACAGCGCGCACAGCAGCTTCCAGGAAATATTAGTGCAATTCATAGAAGCACCAATAGAGGGCAGAAGACACAAGCTTTTGAAACAAAAGGAGCAATTCAACAAGAGCAGCCAAATGACTGCAGTTTTAGCAAAAACGCGGTGGGGTTCCCCATGCCCATCCAGGGGAGAACGTCTCGGGCGCTGGGCAGATAGACCCAGGACAGGGTGCCAATCTATCGCTGGGCACACACTCACTCACACAGACACACACTATATGGGGCAATTTTTTTTTGAAAATTCAATTGACTTGATCCATGTTTTTGGACTGTGGGAGGAAACCGGAGAACCCAGAGGAAACCCACACAGACACGGGGAGAACATGGAAACTCCACCCAGATGGGGATTCGAACTGGGAATCCCTAGTGCTGAGAGGAGAACATGCTAACCACTAAATCACTGTGCCGCCTATCTAAAATAATAAATAATAATAATAAATAATAAGGCGGCACGGTGGCTTAGTGGTTAGCACGTTCGCCTCTCAGCGCTAGGGATTCCCGGTTCGAATCCCCATCTGGGTGGAGTTTCCATGTTCTCCCTGTGTCCGTGTGGGTTTCCTCCGGGTTCTCCGGTTTCCTCCCACAGTCCAAAAACATGGATCAAGTTAATTGAATTCTCTAAATTGCCCCATATAGAGTGTGTCTGTGTGAGTGAGTGTGTACCCAGCGATGGATTGGCGCCCTGTCCTGGGTGTATCTGCCCAGCGCCCGAGACGTTCTCCCCTGGATGGGCATGGGGAATCCCACCGCGACACTAATAGAGGATAAAGCGGGAGATAATGAATTAATGAATAAATAATAAATTATTTGGTACATAGCAGATGTAAGAGGTGCCTAGGGCACCTGTCACCTGTTTTGTGTTTCGTCCCGTTCGTTTGAGTTAATTAACGTTCTGTGCTCATTAGTTTAGTTAATTAACTCCGTTTTGTTATTGGTTTGTCTTGTGCACGTGATCGGGTGTCCTTTTGTATTTATGTCCATTGTTTCGTGTCTTTGGTGCTGGTCGTTTGTTTTATGTCACTTAGTCTTTTATGTACCTCATGTTTTTGGTGCACTGCACCTTTAAATAAATCTGTTCACTGCTACCTGCGTGCCTGGCTCCCTTCAGCGCGTTAATACGCCGGCTTTGCGCGTCCGATGCGCTTCCGCTTCAGCCCGAGGTAGACTAACGTGACAGCAGAACACATTATGGTGCTAATAATATATAATACTATATAATACTGGGCGGCACGGTAGCTTAGTGGTTAGCACGTTCTCCTCTCAGCGCTAGGTTCGAATCCCCATCTGGGTGGAGTTTCCATGTTCTCACCGTGTCCGTGTGGGTTTCCTCCGGGTTCTCCGGTTTCCTCCCACAGTCCAAAAACATGGAGCAAGTCAATTGAATTCTCCAAATTGCCCCATATAGAGTGTGTCTATGAGAGTGTGTGTCCACATGTGGGTTGGTACACGTGATCGGATGTGTTTATGTATTTATTTCCGGTGTTCCCCGTCCTCCGTGCGCGTCTTATTTAATGTTCACTCGTTTTATGTACCTCCTGTGTTTGGTGTCGTGACACCGTATGTAACTGCCTACTTAATCAGTTTATATTCTTAGTTGGTTTAAAGTTCGTAAAATTGTATAATAGTGTAGAATAGAACTTGTGGATAGAACTTCTGTTCTTCTAAGAACATTGACAATGTTAATTTCCATGGTTACACTGCTAATTACCGCGGTTACCACGTTACAAAGGTTCCAAAGTTAGCATTAAGGGTCATTCGGAAGGTAAAGACCAGCAGGGTACGACGTGAAACCATAGCTCTCCTTAGATATTTCATGCAGCCAATGAGGTTTGTGTTCTGTTAATATACCAATTACGTTTATTTACCCTTTCTAGCATTAGAGTGAATTGATATGTAACTACGGTTCTAAATCAAGATGTAAATTCGTGTGATAAAACCAACAAAGGATCAGTCTTAAGATTAATAGTCTACGATATGTAAATTGCTCATTGTATATTTGTTTATTTGATTTATGTTACAGTTCTTACGGTTGGGTGTAAGATTATGTACAAAGTTAAGGTGCAAACTCAAGAATAAACCTAATCAGTATTGACAAGAATATTTGTGCTGTCGACTTTGAATCTGAGGAAGCTACACCGTATAATAAAATTCTGTCTTTCTGCTACCTGCGTGCCCGGCTCCCTTCTGCGCGTTAGAGCGCTGCGGCTCTGCGCCTCATCTGCGCCTCATCTGCGCAGCCGCTCTTAGCCCGGGGTAGGCGAGTGTAACACTAGGCCATGCTTTTTGCATGTAGATGAGATTAAAATGAATCCAGTATTGAGTAAATACTAGGGCTGTATTCAACTAAGGTTTTTCATAGTCGAATCTGATTCGTCAGATTTTCCCTATAGTCGACTGATAGTCGAATCAGTTAAAATTTCACCACAAGATGGCGCTATAAGCGTGTTTTTTTTAAAAGATTTTTTTTATATTTTACATGTTTTTCTAGAGCACCGTAAATGGGTTAAAGCGCACACATCATTTAAAAAATTTTTTAACAGAAATTAGGATGTGTAACAATCACCTGCGGCACCTGTCCCTCGTTTGGTTTCTGATTATCTCACTTGGGTGATTGGTTGGGTTAGTGCACGTCTTTAATTTGTGGTTACCTTACCCGATGTTGCTTTGTTCGTTTACCCCCTTTCTGTTGGTGCTTCGGCACCACTTTTTAAATAAATTCTAGTTTTGGTTTTTATCCCGGTGTTCCAGTTTTTCTCCATCAGCATTTCTGCCACGGTGTGTTGCTGAGCATTCGTTCCGCGCAGGTCGCACTCGTGGGAGCGTCTCCCTCTGTTTAGACCGGCTGACGCTGTGGCTTACGCGTAGCCGGATCCCGGGAGACCCTCATTATGCGCGAGCGGCGTTCGCGATTTCCCCGCGGAGCCGCTCATCTCCGGGGAAAGACGGACATTTGTGACAGGATGATTTTATTTGACAAAAGGCTATATATATAACGAAAACAAAGACATTACATGTAAAAACTAATGCTTAGCAGCAGCCATGGGCGCCCCCATGTGGTCAAAATGGTACATTCGACTATGAGGTTCATAGTCGACTACGGTTCTCCGAATCGAATCGTCGAATCAGCGAATATTGCAGCTCACCCCTAGTAAATACACATTCACCGACATCCAAACCAGAGGTGGTGTCTATCGAGATCATTTGTATGTTGTCAGACACCTAGAGCAACACTAATCCTGTTTCCTGTAACCTGAATGATTTCCCTTTCAGATTACACTGTACAGACATTCCGTAGTTGCTGCTATTTGCATAAATTGTGATCATCTTTGTTCCCAATAAACAACTGACTTTAGACAGAAGCAAAAATTGGCATCAAGATTTCCATTGAATGTTTTTCATCCATTATCTTCTGCTTTATCCTCTACTAGGGTCGCGGGGGGGGGGGGGGGGTCCCCATGCCCATCCAGGGGAGAACGTTTCGGGCGCTGGACAGATACACCCAGGACAGGGCGCCAATCGATCGCTGGGCACACACTCACTCACACAGACACACTCTATATGGGGCAATTTGGAGAACTCAATTGACTCGATCCCTTCACTGCACGGATGGGTTAAATGTGGAGGAAACATATCTCTGTGTGTGAGAACTGTAGGCAAAATAGATCCCTATCACATTATCAAAGGTAGGAAAGAAATGAATAGGCACACACACAATCTTCTACACACATGCAGCTTACCTGGTGCTCCACAGTCGCAGCACACTTCGTTACCCGGCATGCGCAGTACTTCTTCAATAATGGCTTTGGTCAGGTCCTCCAAACCATCATCTCCCGTGCTCTGCTCACCACGGAATGCCATGTTCAGTGCCTCCTCCTTACTGTTGGTCAGCACGGAAATCCAGCTGCACAAAGGTCAGAGGTAAATAGAAACAAAATTGAAATTGTGTGTCGGTCATATTAAAAACATTTACATTACAGAGCTTCTATAGATTAAAGTAATACTTGCATATATATATATATATATATATATATATATATATATATTCTTTCATTCATTATCTCCCGCTTTATTCTATTTTAGGGTCGCGGGGGGGGGGGGGGGGGGGGGGGTTTCCCCATGCCCATCCAGGGGTGAACGAATAATGCACTTTCCATGCATTATTCATTCATTACCTTCTGCTTAATCCTCTACTAGGGTCGCAGGGGGCAGATCTATGTGTTTTTAAAGAATATATTTTTAAATCAATTGGTTTGTTTTGGGGTGGCATGGTGGCTTAGTGGTTAGCATGTTCTCCTCTCAGCACTACAATACAATAATGTAGTTCAGAGTAGTTACTTACATTACATTTGCTCATTTAGCAGACACTTTTATCCAAAGCGACTTACAAGGTGAGCACAGGGTTAATCACAACATTCCTGAAGCAATGAGGGTTAAGGGTCTTGCTCAAGGACCCACATTGGTAACTTCAGTGGACCTGGGATTTGAACCCACAACCTTCAGATTGATAACCCAACACCCTAACCACTGAGCTACCACACCCTTTTTCAGAGTAGTTATGTTTGTGGTTACTGGTTACAGAATGTCGCCCATGCTGTTTTATTATAAACCAGTTATATGAGACTGTTTTGTGACCGTGTCTCTAGGCTGATAATATTTTTTAGATTATAATAACAAATTAGAGTGATTCCACCGTTTCCCAGATGATGCTGATATTTGGCATGTCTATTTATGGAAGCAGCAGCCTGAGGATCTGTGATGTTTCTCAGACTGCAGAATCTGATGTGCCTCTTCTCTTAAGCATTCATGCGTCAGAGTCTTCCACTTTCTCTGACCTGGTGCAGGGCAGTTTATCCTCAGGACAGTGCTGATCACGTGAAGTGCATTTTCTAACTAATAACTACAGACTAATGGGCTTTATATAACAGTGAGTTTGTACATTAGATACAAGATCCATTATCTTCCGCTTTATCATCTATTAGGGTCACGGGGGGGGGGTTCCCCATGCCCGTCCAGAGAAGAACGTCTCGGGTGCTGGGCAGATAGACCCAGGACATGGCGCCAATCTATCGCTGGGCACACACTCACTCACACAGACACACTCTATATGGGGCAGTTTGGAGAACTCAATTGACTTGATCCATGTTTTTGGACTGTGGGAGGAAACCGGAGAACCCGGAGGAAAGCCACTCGGATCCATCCCGGCTTGATTATTGTAATGCGTTGCTTGCTGGTATCCCAGCTTCCACAATCAGACCTCTACAACTAATTCAAAACTCTGCAGCCCGACTCGTGTTTAACCCCCAAGAGAACTCATGTCACTCCGTTACTCATGTCCCTCCATTGGCTCCCTGTAGCTGCTGCATTCAGTACAAGTCACTGACTCTGGCCTACAGAACCATTTCTGGATCTTCACTCTATCTTTTCAAAATACACTCCGACTCGTTCACTTCGCTCCGGTGATGATCGCCGCCTGGCGGTTCCACCTCACCGAGGAGCTAATTCTCACTCTGTGGCGTTCACCACTGCAAAATGGTGGAACGTCCTTCCCAACTCTGTCCGTAAGGCAGAATCACTAAGCAGTTTTAAGAAACTACTGAAGACGCATCTCTTTAACAAATACCTGTTGTAGTAAAAAAAATAAAATAAAAAAGGGGGGGAGGGGCCGCAGCATCAAATAACAATCAGGTTTGATGAATTTACAGTATAGTTGGTTTTCTCCATGACTTCTGACTTGTGGTGTTCTCATTTGTAAGTCGCTTTGGATAAAAGCTTCTGCTAAATGACTAAATGTAAATGTAAATGTATACTGCAGTGATACTGACATGGTGGTGGTGTGTTAGTGTGTGTTGTGCTGATACGAGTGGAGCAGACACAGCAGTGCTGCTGGACGGAGAACAGTCCACCAATCAGAACATACAGGTGTATGATCCAAATGTATCATCATCCACCACCCTAGTAATACCTGCTCTGTGGGTCCTGATCATCAGAGAACGGAGTAAAGGACACAAACAGAGTATGTAGAGAAACAGATGGACTACAGAATGGCATTGTAGAACTACAAAATCCATCTACATTTAGTCATTTAGCAGACACTTTTATCCAAAGCGACTTACAAATGAGAACACCACAATTGAGTAGTTATGAAGAAAACCAACTACACTGTAGAACTATCGAACCTGATCGTTATCTGATTTTTTATTTATTTTTTTTTACAACAGGTATTTGTTAAAAAGATGTGTCTTCAGTAGTTTCTTAAAACTGCTTAGTGATTCTGCCTTACGGACAGAGTTGGGAAGGACGTTCCACCATTTTGCAGTGGTGAACGCCACAGAGTGAGAATTAGCTCCTCGGTGAGGTGGAACCGCCAGGCGGCGATCATCACCGGAGCGAAGTGAACGAGTCGGAGTGTATTTTGAAAAGATAGAGTGAAGATCCAGAAATGGTTCTGTAGGCCAGAGTCAGTGACTTGTACTGAATGCAGCAGCTACAGGGAGCCAATGGAGGGACATGAGTAACGGAGTGACATGAGTTCTCTTGGGGGTTAAACACGAGTCGGGCTGCAGAGTTTTGAATTAGTTGTAGAGGTCTGATTGTGGAAGCTGGGATACCAGCAAGCAACGCATTACAATAATCAAGCCGGGATGGATCCGAGTGGCTTTCCTCCGGGTTCTCCGGTTTCCTCCCACAGTCCAAAAACATGGATCAAGTCAATTGAGTTCTCAAAATTGCCCCATATAGAGTGTGTCTGTGTGAGTGAGTGTGTGCCCAGCGATAGATTGGCGTCCTGTCCTGGGTCTATCTACCCAGCGCCCGAAACGTTCTCCCCTGGATGGGCATGGGGAACCCCACCACGACCCTAATAGAGGATAAAGCAGGAGATAATGGATGGATATAAATACATGTAATTTATTCTTTATTATTTGTGTTTTGTTTTGTGTATTTAGGAGTCTTTAGAACAAATTAATGGGATTTTATTGGAAATAGATCGCCGTTTTTCATCAATTTCAGTTGTCACCGATAGATAAGCAATGAAAACAGAGGTTCCACTGTATATTAAAGGAATCAAGGATTCATGGAAGCCTAAGAAAGGAAAGCCTAAGGTAAATTTATTTATTCAAATGTTTTTAAAATAATAATAAATAATAAAATACGTCTGTGTGCGTGTCTGAGTGAGTGTGTGCCCAGCGATGGGTTGGTGCCCTGTCCTGGGTGTATCTGCCCAGCGTCCGAAACGTTCTCCCCTGGATGGGCATGGGAGAACCCCCCCCCCCCCCCCCCCCCCCCACCCTGATATAGGATAAAGCGGAAGATAGGATGAGGGCTTGAACTAACAGCTGGGTAGCATGTTCAGTAGGGGTGAGCTGCAATATTCGCTGATTCGACGATTCGATTCAGAGAACCGTAGTCGACTGAACCTCATAGTCGAATGTACCATTTGACCACACGGGGGTGCCCGTGGCTGCTGCTAAGCATTAGTTTTTACATGAAATGTCTTTGTTTTCATTATATATATAGCCTTTTGTCAAATTAAAAATCATCCTAATTTCTGTTAATATTTTTTTTAAATGATGTGTGCGCTTAAACAATAGGCTACACATTAATATAGTTGCACATTCCAAGTAAAATATTTTTTTTTAAAAATCTTTTTTAAAAACCACGCTTATAGCGTCATCTTGTGGTGAAATTTTAACTGATTCCACTATCAGTCGACTATAGGGAAAATCTGACGAATCAGATTCGACTATGAAAATCCTTAGTTGAAGACACCCCTAATGTTCAGTCAAGAAAGGTCTGATCTTTCTTATGTTGTAACGATCTATATGGTAAGTAAGGAAACAATGAGCTGTACCTAATTAACTGACCAGCGAAGCTAGACATGTTTAATGTTCATTTTATAGCCTCTGGTGATTTTGTAATGCCAGAAATGAATTTGCTTTAATGGAAATAATACTGAATGACTCCGTGGCAGCCACATGCGCATGTCGTGAAGCCGACAGCAGACACAGCAGGGCTTCAGCATCACAGCTGAATTCACCGTGTTAGTGGCCACCTGCTGCCAACACTAAAAATCTGCTCCGACATGAGTCCCTACACAGCAGGGGACAGGTCAACACACGTTTAGGCACCACTGCTAATGAATATATATATATATATATACAGAGAATAAACAGCTGATTTGGTATTCATCGATTTCTCCGCAAAAATCGTCTCTGTTTTTTACTATTTGCTTCGTGCGCTGTTAATCGGCATGCTGCACAAATTACATTACATTACATTTGGTCATTTATTGGACGCTTTTATCCAAAGCGACTTACAAGGTGAGCACAGGGTTAATCACAACATCCCTGGAGCAATGAGGGTTAAGGGTCTTGCTCAAGGACCCACATTGGTAACTTCAGTGGACCTGGGATTTGAACCCCCAACCTTCAGATTGATAGCCCAACACCCTGACCCCTAACTACTGAGCTACCACATCCAAAATCTCATTGTCCTCGTAAATGTAAAGTGAACGCTTTACTCTCAGCTCCATCATTGGACCGAAAAATTTTTTTTAGAGGCAGCAGCCTCAAGCAGAAACACGATCGAGTTGAAGACGGAAATTATTTTTATAAAATACAAGAGCGGCATAAAGAGCGCTAAAATCGGCCGCCTGTACGGAACATCAGCGTCCACGTTAAGCTCCATTTTTTTTCAGGCGTTACAAAACAGATTGGATATATTATTTCTTTGGGTCAAAAACAGTTAGATGGTGAACAAATGCGAATGTCAATCTGTTAAGACAGTATCCATCCATCGACTAGGGTAGTGGGGGGGTTCCCCATGCCCATCTAGGGGGGAACGTTTCGGGCGCTGGGCAGATACACCCAGGACAGGGTGCCAATCTATCGCTGGGCACACACTCACTCACACAAACACACTCTATATGGGGCAATTTGCAGAATTCAATTGACCTTGAGCAATGTTTTTGTTTTTGGACTGTGGGAGGAAACCGGAGAACCCGGAGGAAACCCACGCAGACACGGGGAGAACATGGAAACTCCACCCAGATGGGGATTCGAACCGGGAATCCCTAGCGCATGCTAACCACTAAGCCAACCTTATTTACCACCTTATTTACATAAGTATCTTAAATTTATTTTTTCTAGAATATAAAATACTGTACTATACAACTTTTGTGTTCTGTTTTCAGTATTAAATACTATATTTATTCTTTATAAAATATGTTTTTAATGTAGTTTGGTTTCTCTAGATCGATTGGATTGGATTTACATCAATTTAAATAGAAATCGGCGCCTCAGTTTTCATCGATTTCAGATTCCACGTACACCGTACTAAACATTTGCAGTTGTTCTAAGCAACCATGGATTTTTGAATACTCAGCTATTAATGCTGTACAGAACATGTGCTGTCTGTATTAAACTGTCTACCACGGAACCGCAGGATCATAAACAGACGGAGTACTTACTGTAGCATGTGAGATGGTCAGGATGCCACTCTTGACGGAACACTTTCTTCTCTGCCAAACCTTCCGGAGTCTGATAAAAAAAACAAAAAACAAGCCTTTAAATGAAATGATGCCTCTAGTACAGTACAGTGATTCTCAATTATTTTCTGTTAAGCACCCCTAGGAAGAAGAAAACTTTTTGCGCCCCCCCCCCACGCACACTCACCGCCCCCCCCCCCCCCCCCCCGTATAAAGTATTTTTATACGCCCACTGTAGTATGATTTGTCTATAAATTTGTTATAAGTACACCTCATTTATAACAATGTCTCCTTATTAACAATAAAGAAAACTAAAAAGAAAGAAATATAGATCAACTTAAAACAAAGAATCATTTTATTAACTTTGTTTTTTAGTTTGTAAGAGAAACGAATGAAATCCTTATTTAAATGAGAAACATTTTTGAACTGACTGGCGTTTGATACTGAAAAAATAGAAAAAATAAATGAAATAAAATCAATAAATAATAATAAATTCAAATTCATCAGCAAAATTAATTCAGGAGCACAATATATTAACACTTTAACCTACAAAACAAAAATGAATACAACGATTTGTGCTGTTTTTTTTTTTTTTTTTTGAGGAAGTCAGAACTGATGTCTCCAACGCGTTCGTTTTGCAGCACAGATTTTCTGAAGTAGTTTTCATAAAGCGGGATGATTGCTGGATATACGCGTCACGTTTACGATTAAAAACTCAAGCGGTTATCTGTGTGATTGGGGTGTAATATCTTTAAGTGACGTCTTTATTTATTTGGCTTCACGCTGTCCGCTGCCAACATTTAAAGACACAGAAGACACACCGGTCTTTCTTCGTCTCCACCTTAGTTACAGTGAAACCAAGCGCTACATACACTTTCCTCGTTTTAACTTTCGGTTGACTTTTGTTGCTCTCATTATCTTCGTCTCTCTCCGCTTTTCTCTCCGCCATCTCTGTTAAATATTTCTCCATGTTGTCTCTTGAGGGTTTGTTCGGTACACTTATGTCCTTTATTATTAGAAAATGTCCTTTATTATTAGAAAACTGTGTCTGATTACATTGCTGAGAAATAATTACTGAGGTACTAAATTTGGAATATATATATATAATATATATATATATATATATATATATATATATATATATATATACCCTAATAAAATAAGTAGTTCCTATCCTTAAATCTAATTGGCTGAGCTGTATGTCTAGCCGTGACATTACCGACAATAATGCACACCTCTGACTGCTTCACATTCATATTAATGCATGATATAAGATTAATAAAATTCATTTAGAATAAAAAAATGAAGAAAGTAAGATTCACCCGTCACTCTTCTTCATCAGGTAGCCCTTCTTTTCACAGCCAAACTCCTTATTGCCCTGGAGCTGATGCATACTGTACCCACTCTGCTTGCTCTGCGAGTCCTAAACATCACACACAAGAGAATGAGCAATCCTTCATGCAAACCCCAGTTCCAACTGCTGAGAATCTTTATATAAATACAATACCAAAACTATACTATGCCAAATTTCATTTAACTTGGTAATATTTTTAAAAATCATGTCTGCAAAAAGGCGGCATGGTGGTTTAGTGGTTAGCACGTTCGCCTCTCGGCACTAGTTATTCCCGGTTCGAATCCCCATCTGGGTGGAGTTTCCATGTTCTCCCCATGTCTGCGTGTAACGGGTGCCTAGGGCACCTGTTTTTCTGTCGTCCTGTTCTTTTGTTTTTGGGTTCTGTGTCTAATTAATTAGCTGTCTCGTCTGGGTGGTTTAGTTAATTAGCGTCTGGATTTCATTGGCTGTTTCTGTGCACGTGATGGGGGAAGTTGAGGTATTTAGTTCCGGTGTTTCTTGTCGTCCGTGCGCGTCTTTGGACTTTATGTTGCACCTGTCTCTATGTACCTGTGTGTTTGGTGTTTGAGCACCGTAATAAATTCCATGTTCATACTACCTGCGTGCCTGGCTCCCTTCTGCGCGTTAGAGCGCTGCGGCTCTGCGCTTTATTTGCGCAGCCGCACTTAGTTCCAGGTAGACGGGTGTAACACCGCGTGGGTTTCCTCCGGGTTCTCCGGTTTCCTCCCACAGTCCAAAAACATGGATCAAGTCAATTGAGTTCTCCAAATTGCCCCATATAGAGTGTGTTTGTGTGAGTGAGTGAGTGTGTGTCCAGTGATAGATCGGCGCCCTGTTCCTGGGTGTATCTGCCCAACGCCCGAGACATTCTCCCCTGGATGGACATGGGGAAACCCCCCCGAAAAATGAATTCAGATTGATAGTGACTTATAGATCAGCGTGTTAATGCGTCTTCTTAAAGTTATAGACTTTTTCCCAATAATGCACTTATAGAATTTAATACACATATTACAAAAACACAGTCATGCCCAAATAAAATGACATGTAATGAGGCAACATAACAGCATTACTGATGTCCACTTACTCTCCTGGACTTCAGTCAGAAGGCAGTAAAGAGAAAGAAAGAGGAGGGACGTCAGAAATGGAACATTTACATTACAACTGTTACATTCCGAAAAACAAATGTAGGTATTTCCCTTCACATCTGCAGCGTCATCAGGTTCCAAAGAGACATAATTCATTATTCCTGATAAATGCGGTTCATAGAACACTGAAGAACATACAGCCCTAAACAATGTAAATCAGTTTGAATCAGTCAAACTCTACGGAACATGAACATCCTCTGAGCGGAATTTCTCATTTTTGGGAATCCCTATCTGGGTGGAGTTTTCCATGTTCTCCCCGTGTTCAAATTCAATTTCAAGTAATTTTTTTATATAGTGCTTTTTACAACCGCACATTGTCACAAAGCAGCTTTACAGAATGAAAACCCCCAAAGAGCAAGCCGAAGTGACGGTGGCAAGAAAAAACTCCCTGTTGTGTTGTTATTTTAAGGAAGAAACCTTGGGAACTCATCCTCCTTGAGCGGCCAGGCAGCATCAACAGTGTAGGACATCCATGTAGAGATAGGGGTGAAGTGTCTGGTTGAAGTTTCCAAGTATCCTCCCACAGTCCAAAAACATGAATTCAAATGAATTGCCTGCTCTAATTGCCCCAAATAGTGTGTGTCTGTGAGTGAGTGTGTGCCCAGTGATGGATTGGCACCATGTTCTGGGTGTATCTGCCCAGCACATGTAACGTTCTCCCCCGGATGGGAATAGGGGACCCCCTATGACCTTATTAGTGGATTAAGGGTGCGGTAGCTCAGTGGTCAGTGGTTAGGGCATTAACCCTGTGCTCACTTTGTAAGTCGCTTTGGAAAAAAGCGTCTGCTAAATAACCAAATGTAATGTAAATGTAATTATGTGGTGGATAATGTGATACAGTTTTGTTATCTTCACTGTGTTTTGTATTGTCTTGCAATTTTTGTTCCATGATGCAGCGTGATCTCGGAGTCTTGTTTTAATATTTACTTGTATGTATTTAAAATAAAGACAGTAAAAACTCTCTGACTCTGACTAATTTATGTTTAATGTACAGAAGAACTGCCTTCTTATTACACATATACATTTTTAATGCCAGGAACGAATGATCATGTAATTGTCGCAATATAAATAAAGTACATAATAAAAGCAAGCGGGCCTAGGACACGTACTAGGGGAACCCCAATACTGGTGTACCTACCTCTTTTTGGTCTAGTTGCAAAGAGGACTTGATGAGGTCTCTGAGAGCAGTCAGCTGTTTCTTTTCTTCGTCTTGGGTTTGCTTGATCTAAAGATGAAAGAACATTTCGAATCTAAATCAGTTGTTCTTACTTGACTTGTTTTCTTACAGCATTTAGAAAGAACCTTCTAACAATTACAAACACAGGGTGTGTCTTAAAGTTTCCGGACTGGGTCGATGAAAAAAAATCAGAAGCAATTGACTGAAAGGTAGATTAAGATTTCGCAAAGTACCCTTAAAGTCCACTTCTGCCAACTTTGTTTCGATGTGTGGAACCATCCATTACATCATGTTGCATTAGAATCCATAGCAACTTGGGGTAGGATCATTGTACAGCACCCCTGGAGCAATGAGGGTTAAGGGCCTTGCTCAAGGGCCCACCTGAGCAACTATGGACAAGTTTGAACCACCAATCCTTACATTAATAACCCAATATCCCAACCACTGAGCTACTAAACTCATATGCAATTACATACAGTGTACATACTTACAGTGTTTACCAGTAAAGTTTCTTTCATTTTTTTGGATCGCCACTTTATTCGTCGCTGCCCAGTTTCGTGTACAATTTGAAATCTCCTACCGCTGACCCAAACTTACCGCCAACACAAGGAAGCGCTTGGCGTTGGGCACACGCCAAATCACACGCAGACTACAGTTGCTTGACAAGAAAATGAGGCACGCATCAGAACAATAACCGTCTGAAAACATCTGGTTTCCAAGAACAAACTTTTGGAAGAGACCCTTTGGATCACTCACAGTCTCAGACGACACCAGTCTACAACACATTTATAAACTTAAACGGACTGGACGCAGCCTAGAGCTTAAAAACGTATCGTAGTACAACAGAAAATACAACAACACTTACGTTATAGAGATCAGCTGCTAACTTCTCGATGTATTGCTTCATTTTGTCTGCAGTTTTCAAGCCATCCTGGAAAAAGCTGAGACGAAAACGCACAAACAACACACTTACGTGGAATCTAAAAAATCTCTAATTAGTATTTAAATTAGTTTTTTACATTTGAACAACAGTCTCTGGTGGCTTAGTGGTTAGCACGTTCGCCTCTCAGTGCTAGAGATTCCCGGTTCGAATCCCCATCTGGGTGGAGTTTCCATGTTCTCCCCGTGTCTGCGTGGGTTTCCTCCGGGTTCTCCAGTTTCCTCCCACAGTCCAAAAACATGGATCAAGTCAATTGAATTCTCCAAAATTGCCCCATATAGAGTGTCTGTGTGAGTGAGTGTGTGCCCAGCGATGGATTGGCGCCCTGTTCTGGGTCTATCTGCCCAGCGCCCGAGACGTTCTCCCCTGGATGGGCATGTGGAACCCCCCCGCGACCCTAAGAGAGGATAAAGTGGAAGATAATGAATGAATGAATGAACAACAGTCTCATGTGCTTACTTGCATTGTGCATGATAATACTTAATGAGGTTCTGCAGAAGGTCCACGCCCTTCTTGGTCTTTATCTCATTCACTTTGATCAAGTACTGTTCAAAAGACAACAGATGAAACATTTTAACCACATGGGAAATTCATTTTTTATTATAAGACGGTCACACAATATTAAATAAATAAACACTGACTTAATATTTAGTTTCCTAAACATCTAGAACGTTTGAAAAGTTTGGACGCTGGGCAGATACACCCAGGACAGGGCGCCAATCCATCGCTGGGCACACACTCACTCACACAAACACACTCTATATGGGGCAATTTGGAGAATTCAATTGACTTGATCCATGTTTTTGGACTGTGGGAGGAAACCGGAGAACATGGAGTTTCCATGTTCTCCCCGTGTCTGCGTGGGTTTCCTCCGGGTTCTCCGGTTTCCTCCCACAACCCCAAAAACATGGATCAAGTCAATTGAATTCTCCAAAATTGCCCCATATAGAGTGTCTGTGTGAGTGAGTGTGTGCCCAGCGATGGATTGGCGCCCTCTTTCTGCTCTATTGGGCATATAGATGGATTTTGTAGTTTTACAATTACAGACTATAGTACTGTTTTCTTTCTTCAATAGTCCCCTGTTGGTCTCTGCTCTCCAGTCAGGATCATCTCAGGGCAGGTGTAATTTGGGTGGTGGATTGTTTATTGTCAGCGTTATTCAGCAAAGGAGGTTCTTAGTTTAGCTGTGATGCTGTAGCTTGATCAATCCAGCACTGGGCACACTCACACACACATTATATAGGGGCAATTTAGAGCAGCCAATTTACCTTGAAGCCAAGTTTTTGGACTGTGGGAAGAAAATAGGAGGACTTGGAGGAAACCAACACGGACACGGGGAGAACGTGGAAACTCCACCCAGATCAAGATTCCAACCTGAATTCCGAGCGCTGAGAGGCGGATGTGCTGCCCGCAAAAGAGATACTTTATTAATTTATTACGGTGGCTTAGTGGTTAGCATGTTCTCCTCAGGTTCGAATCCCCATCTGGGTTTCCTCCGGGTTCTCCCCCATCTGGTGGAGTTTCCATGTTCTCCCCGTGTCCCGGTGGGTTTCCTCCGGGTTCTCCCCTCCACAGTCCAAAAACATGGATCAAGTCAATTGAGTTCTCCAAATTGCCCATATAGAGTGTGTCTTGTGTGAGTGAGTGTGTGCCCAGCGATGGATTGGCGCCCTGTCCTGGGTCTATCTGCCCAGCGCCCGAAACGTTCTCCCCTGGATGGGCATGGGGAACCCCACCGCGACCCTAATAGAGGATAAAGCGGAAGATAATGAATGAATGAATAAATAAGTATATAATCTTTTGGTGTAGGATTCTTATGCCAGACTGTACCTTGGACACCTCACACTGACCTCACACATCTGCAGCTGAAAGATCCGGCGTTCTTTCTCCATCTCCTCTGCGATCTCAGCTCCCGTGATCTCGGTCCGGATCATGCCGTGCTGCTTAGCATGCTCGCGCTTCTCCTTCTCGATCTTTGTACTAAACATGAACACCATGATGAAATGCATGAGGCGAATCAACACAATGTACACTGATCTCCCAGAATCACATAAAGCATCTATTGAGTTCTGACTCTTTATCATTGTGTTGGGTTTATACCACTGACCCCATTCCACCACAATGATGCTAGTGCTATAACACTACATACACTACAACACTACCCCACCGCGACCCTAATAGAGGATAAAGCAGGAGATAACATATATATATATATATATAGGCGGCACAGTGGCTTAGTGGTTAGCATGTTCTCCTCTCAGCACTAGGGATTCCCGGTTCGAATCCCCATCTGGGTAGAGTTTCCATGTTCTCCCCGTGTCTGCGTGGGTTTCCTCCGGGTTCTCCGGTTTCCTCCCACAGTCCAAAAACATGGATCAAATCAATTGAATTCAATTCATTCATTCATTATCTCCCGCTTTATCCTCTATTAGGGTCGCGGTGGGGTTCCCCATGCCCATCCAGGGGAGAACGTTTCGGGCGCTGGGCAGATAGACCCAGGACAGGGCGCCAATCCATCGCTGGGCGCACACTCACTCACACAGACACACTCTATATGGGGCAATTTGGAGAATTCAATTGACTTGATCCATGTTTTTGGACTGTGGGAGGAAACCAAAGAACCTGGAGGAAACCCACGGGGAGAACATGGAAACTCCACCCAGATGGGGATTCGAACCAGCAATCCCTAGAGCTGAGAGGCGAACGTGCTAACCACTAAGCCACCGTGCCGCCTGAATTCAATTGAATTCTCAAAATTGCCCCATATAGAGTGTGTCTATGTGAGTGAGTGTGTACCCAGGCGATGGATTGGCGCCCTGTCCTGGGTGTATCTGCCCAGCGCCCGAGATGTTCTCCCCTGGATGGGCATGGGAACCCCACCGCGACCCAAATAGAGGATAAAGCGGAAGATAATGAATGAATGAATATATATATATATATATATATATATATATATGGCGGCACGGTGGCTTAGTGGTTAGCATGTTCTCCTCTCAGCACTAGGGATTCCCGGTTCGATTCCCAATCTGGGTGGAGTTTCCATGTTCTCCCCGTGTCCGCGTGGGTTTCCTCCGGGTTCTCCGGTTTCCTCCCACAGTCCAAAAACATGGATCAAGTCAATTGAGTTCTCCAAATTGCCCCATATAGAGTGTGTGTGTGTGAGTGAGTGAGTGTGTGCCAGTGATCTTTGTACTAAACATGAACACCATGATGAAATGCATGAGGCGAATCAACACATAATGTACACTG